>VMRM01000011.1:4241495-4437693 GCA_010277075.1 Poeciliopsis retropinna
CATACATGCTAGGCTACGTGACGGTGCAGTACTATCTCCATGGTTACCAACAGTTAGGCGCGTACCTTCTTCATATTATCTGATATCTTAAATCACATTTAATGTTAGTCTTCTTACCTTGTGAATGGCGCTGTCCATCCACGTGTCTTTCCTCATTAAAAGTTATGAAATAAAATGACAAGTTTGGTTTGTCGTTGCTCCACTGCAAGGAGACCGACAAAAAGATATGAACCGGCTGTTTCCGTACGCACTCATTTCTAGGAAAGCCGATCACAGATAACATCACGGACGCCATTTACGGAAGCAGGAAGACCATCTGCGTCATCAGCAGAAGATACCTGGAGAGCGAGTGGTGCTCCAGAGAGGTCCAGACAGCCAGGTACTGGACGAGGCCCAGACTGAAAACTGCTCTGGTTTTACCTCAGAAATTAAAGTTTGTGAAGTTGATTTATCAAGAGACATTTGGCATTGTTTTTATTTTTTATTTTTTATAGCTCATTAATCTTTAATTTTTATAGCTTATCACTGCAGTTTAAGCCAAGTTATTTCACATGATGCAAAAAATAAAAACTTCCTGTTTGATACAGGAATGAGAAGGAACTATCTTTACGACTGGAGAACAAATATGTAATCTAGCTGAAAAATATTTAACTGTTAAGAGAATAATAACGTTTCTGTCTTTTCACTCACATTGAAATAACTTATTTTTACCTGATTTAAAATTATTGATTCAACTTAGTACATGGTGCATTTTATGAATGAATTCTGATTAGAAATATTTGAATAAAATGGAATTAATGAGAAAACATTGTCCTCAACATAACACGGCTTATAGAAAAAAAGGAGTAAATTTCTGCCAAAATCTGAGAAATCTTTAGATTAATTGCTGAAATTTTCTGGAAAAACTAATAAGTTTCTGAGTTTAAAAAGTTGAAGATTGGCAATGAAAAAAAATACGTAGGAATTTTGAAATTAGTCTCAGAAATTTAGGGTTAGCCATGTTGTGACGACTTCTTGAAGGCGGAGTTTCAGAAAGAGCAGGAGCTTCTTAAAGAGACAGAGGCCCAATTTCAAGAAGTTAAATTACTAAGTCAAGTCTTTTTTAAGTCATATTTGATAAATGTAGCATTTTTTATAACAACTGAAGGTAACTGCTATAAAATGGCTCTATATTCATGGAAAATACATAATACTTTATGTATTAATACTTTTAAGAATTTCTTAGACGTGTGTCCTTTTTTTCCTTTTTGGTATTTGCCTCTTTTGTTTTCTTTTTTGCTTAATGAGATTTTTAAAATAACAAGAGTGACCCGACTGATACAGAACCTTCTACATTTACTAATTTAATCTAAGCTGACATTGCGTCCCCATACTCCAATCTGTCATAAACTTTCAGGTATTTCTTGTCCTAAAGCCGTTTTCTTTTCTCCTGGCCTCCACAGTTTCCGTCTCTTTGACGAGCAGAAGGATGTGCTCATCCTGGTGTTTTTGGAGGACATTCCCACCTACCTGCTGTCTCCTTTCCACCGAATGAGGAAGCTGCTGAAGAAGCAGACCTACCTGAGCTGGCCACGCACCGCCGACCACCCAGAGGTATTCTGGAAAAACCTGAGGAAGGCTCTGCAGACTGGAAACGATCCAAATGAGGAAAACATCCTCAGTTTGACACAGGAATGAGAAGGAAATATTTAACTGAGAAATATCTAATCATATTTTCTATCAATTTTGTGTTTTTACTATACTTTTAATCTGTGTGTATTTATCAGTTGTATTATGTTATGCTATGTAACGCTCTAATTGAATTTTTCCCCATTTAATTCATTACTGGGTTCATACTTTTTGAAAGTGTTGCTCTATAAATACATTTTTTATTTGTTTTTACTTTTATATAAATACATTTATTGTTTTGAATTAGTTCCAGAAAAGTTTGTTCACCCAGTGGGGAAATTCAGGTGTTACACCAGCAAAGTGGCAGGCAGTCGAGACATGCAGGTTCACAAAAAGATTAAAATAATATCTATATAATAATAATAGTAAAAATAAAACTGTGCAATTACAGGTATATGTTAAAAATTTAATTGAAAATATAAAAATAAAACATGTACGAGAAAACTGTGAAAATTTGAGTTTCAAAGGTCAAATTTACAAGTATTTTCTAAATTGAGATTAATGTCTTTTTCTCACAATTGTTTGACTTTTTAAACCCAGAAATCTCTAGAAAATGTTTGACAGTAATCTCAAAATAAATAAATTTAATAAGTTTTTGTTCTCAAATTTACTAGAGATTTATTTTTATTCAATGTATACTTTTAAAAAGCCGATTTACCATCCCCCAGCAGAAGTGCAATGAAGTGGGAGACCAGAAAGTTCTGCAAAGTACAGGAAGTACTTTACATATCAGAAACCAAACAGACACAGAAGATGTGTCAGTTTTCAGATAAGACACAAGAGGAAGTGAATAAAGGTTGTTCATAAAGCAGCTTTCACAGAAAGTCACACATAAGTTGCACAAAACAAGCAAATAAAGTTAAGATATAACTTCAGTAAAGTTAAAATATAACTTTATTTTCAAGATAAAGTTATATCTTGGCAATAAAGGATATATTGTCAGGATACAATGTTCTCATAGTAGAGGCTGACAGTTATATGGGACAATGGGAACTTTTCCGGTGGGCTGGTGATTTGGTTCATGGAGAAGCTGTGGCGCTCGCCATAACATGCAGAACATAAAATTATTTCTCTATTTTTTCACCGCTCCCATCAGGCAGACCTTAATGTACTTATTATAAACTCAACGGCCACAAAACGGAAAAACTTTGTTCCTGTTAGTGCAACATAAATTAAATTTCTCTGTTTGTCTCTCCAGCAGAGATATGAAGTACAGTTGAGTGTTGTTAAGTTGTTGTAATAATAATAATAATAATTTAGCAATGAATGCTGTTCTATTTGAAATTTAAAAAAGCGACCATACTGATATAGAACCTTTTTTCTGTTTATCAGAAATTACCAAACATCTGCAACAAAAACAAATTTCTAGATTTTATTATCTTCACAAAATCAAGTTTAAATGCTATTAATTTAGATTATATCTGCTGTTGAAAGATCACAACCCTTGATTTATTAATATTTGTATCTTGTTCTCTGTATGTTTATAGTTTGAACTAATGTTACTGGGGAAAAATATGAGGAAATGGACCTGCTGCATAAACTTCTACATCCACTTTAAAATAAAAGGTCCAAATACTTGTAAGTCTTCTTAACAGCTGATAAACTCCATGTTGAAATTAACTCAATTTAAAGTTTACAAAACACAAAAGGAAATTAGAAAAATTTAATTTAGCACACTAAGCATTGTGAAAGTTAGCAAAAATGTTGACGGTTATCATCACTGGTAAGCATTATATACTGTTATTGGAAGTACATTACCCTGTTCTAGTGTATACATATATGTACACACAGTGTTTGTCTGTCTGATGACATCATTGTAAAATATTAAATCAGATGTTTTCATCAATTACTCAATACTTTAACCTTTTTTCACTCTTACTACAGTCATTCATTTTACTTGAGTAAGAAAAATGTAAATATTGTTACTTGAGGACATTATTTTGGTACTCTGTCCATCTTTGTCTAATACAGAAGGAACAGGGAATAGAAATGCAACATTTTCTAAAACACATGTTACACACAAAGATGTAGTTTTATTAAAAATACTAACATTAATAAGGCAGCAGATCTTAAATGGGGAACAACTAAAATTATCCTTCCTCTGCTGCTGAAGGCAGCTTACGTTTCCTGAGTGATTTGCAGAAAGATGATCTGTTTCTAAAATTAGCTCGATTGTCTCACACTAACTCAATAACTACACTTTTTCAGCCAGCATCGTTTTGTGAAGATCGCTGACATGTGAGCATTTCTTAAAAGCAAAAGTAAGTGTCTGAAAATGTATATTTTAATACAAAAAACTTCTAAAAATGTTGCAAACATTTTGTATTTTAAATACTCGTCTGGTTACTGACTTTCTAGGGATGCAGATAAACTCATCCCTAGAAAGGATGAGTTTCTAGGGATGGAAATTCTGCTGTTTACAAAGCAGAATTTGATCAAGATTACAAAATGGGATCAGAGGACAGAGTTAGACCAAAAAGACATTCGAGATGTTCCAAAGGCAACATGGTTTTCCTCTTGATGTTTCTGATCTGTTCTGCTGTTCCTGGCTGTGGATTTTCACTGAAGAGCTGCAGCCTGAGCAAGACTACAGCTGTATGTGTGCAGAGACGACTGACTACTATTCCTCAGGATATTCTTCCGACTGTTACTGGCTTTGACCTTTCTGTAAACAGGCTGGCAAAAATACGATCTTCAGATTTCACACCCTTACCTCTTCTAGTGTACTTGGACCTGAATCGCAACAGGATTTTACAAATCGAGAGCGCTGCTTTTGCCACTCTGACTTCCCTCCAAAGGTTAAATCTTAACAACAATAAAGTTATTAAACTAGAGGAAAGAGCTTTTGATGGGTTGAGCAACCTCACCGAGTTACGAATTAATCACAACCAGATAAAAGTTGTGTCGTCCACATCTTTCCAGTCTTTGAGGAAATTAAAAGTTTTGGATATTTCATACAACAAACTGAAACAGACCACAGATGTCCATCTCATTTTGCAGCACATGCCACAGCTACAAGAGTTGGTGCTAAAAGGAAATGGTTTAAAAACCTTTCATTCATGGGAACTTACCAATAATTCACTCAGTCTTTGCAGACTTGATTTGACTTTTAATCCTTTGGAAGAGTTTAGTATCACTGCTGACATCTTCCAAAATCTCACCTGTCTGAAGATCGGCAATCCTTACGGCAACAAACCAACGAGGTGGAACCTGAAAAACCATACTTTCTTGAGCACAGTGTCCAGTCTTGACATCACTGGGCTGATTATGTCTCTTGATGATATGAAAGAGTTATTTAAAGCTGTAAACTCATCACTCACCTTTCTGCGGATGAACAGCATGAGACGCAACCAAAGTCAACTCATCAACATTTCCTGCTCCATCCCAACAATGTCCAAATTGCATTTTCGACGCAATAAGCTCAAGATGATCCATTCAGATTTGTTAAAATCATGTGTCCATCTGACTGAGTTAGATTTAGCAGATAATTATATAGAAGTTATCCAAGAAAATGCCTTCACAGCGCTAAAAGGTTTAAGGATTTTGGGACTGAGTAGAAATAAACTTTCCTCTGTTCCAAACGCAACAAGGAATCTACAAAATCTGTCTGAGCTTGATCTGGATAGCAACACGATCCGGTCAATCACGTGTCAAGATTTCTCCAATAAGACGATGCTGAAGGAGCTAAGCTTGAAGAATAACTTAATCCCAGCTCTCAACAAATATGCCTTCAAGGATTTGCTACGACTCCAAGTTCTCAGATTACAATCCAACCAAATAGCACATTTAAATGGATCTTTTGAAAATCATCTTCCAAACCTTAAACGTCTGCATTTGAACGGAAATAAACTTACTAAAATTTTACCGAAGGAATTTGGGGGCTTGAGGTCTCTCCTTAACTTATCGTTACATCAAAATCAAATAAAGGACCTTTGTAAAGACAGTTTTGTTGGACTGACAAATCTCACTGATGTCCGCTTGCAGACAAACAGTATCACAAGACAGGCCTTAATGTCAGGTGTTTTAAATGCTCTGATTAATCTAAGAAGATTGGATCTATCTTCTAATCACATTAAATATTTTGAAAGTCAACCTCTGACACATCCACCATTTTCTAATCTGTCCCGTTTGGAGGAGTTGTCTATTATTGGTCAGCACTCTTCTGGAAAGTCCTGCCTGCCTGAAAATTTCCTGCAAGGTTTAAACAACTTGTTGAGTTTCTATGCCAAAAAAATTCATATTGTCTACATCGATAAAGACACATTTAAATACACCCCAAAGCTCGAAAATCTTGATCTTGGGTCAAACGATTTGAGGACTCTGTCTTCAGAACTGTTTGCCCCAATTCAAAACCTTAAAAACCTCTACATACACCGAACAGGTCTTCAGTCGTTAGATTTCGTCATAGATGCCAATCTGACCAACCTGGAGTTCCTGGAGGGAAGACACAACCAATACTCAGTCATCGCTGAAGATGTAATCAAGTCGCTTCCATCGCTCCTGTATGTTGACTTTACATATATTAGTTTCTCCTGTGACTGTGACAATGCCTGGTTCCTAAACTGGACAATAGCAAATACACAAACACAGGTTAATGATGCGTATAACTACTCTTGCAACTATCCAGATGACTTCAAAGGCAAAAAGCTTTTGGATTTTGACTTCACATCCTGCTTACAGGATAAGGGTTTCATCTGCTTTGTGTCCACAACATGCATGGTTCTCTTTGTCATGCTTATGTCCTTCAGCTACCATTTCATGAGGTCCCAACTTTACGTTGCCTACTACCTATTCTGGGCTTGGCTCTTTGATTCGAAGTACAAAAATAAGCAAGCTCCTCATCAGTACGACGCCTTTATCTCCTACAACTCCAGTGATGAGCCTTGGGTGATTGGTGAACTGTTACCCAAACTTGAAGGAGAGCAGGGCTGGAGGCTGTGTCTGCACCATCGAGACTTTGAACCAGGTAAGACCTTTCCTAAATCATACTGAAAAGTCTTTACATTTGCATGAAACTCAGGACAAACAAAGAGATGTTAAAGAGGTTGGACGCTAGAATCTGGCAGTATTTGAACATAAAACCAACCTTATGCAATCCTACTGTTGTCAATGTTAACATTTTACATTTGAGGATTTACTTGCCTACTCACTGGGTTCGTATTTGACAATACTTTACAATCCATATTTTGAGTAATTGGTCTACTTGAACACAAAATTTGATCGAAAACCCAGAACTGAGACCTTCTGCTAATTGCTGGTTTGGCTGCCTGGAGCGTTTATGACGCCTCCTTTGCATGCGGTAAAATTCACATACTAATTTATCTTCTTGCTAACATGGTTGCCATTTACATACCCATTGTTGGTCTCTATATGTACCAAATATCTTCAAACTGGATCTTCACATTCTGTGGTTGAATGTCTAACTTTTCTGGGATGTCCATTCCTAAGAACACAGGTGACTGTTTTAAATGTTTTCCACTGTACACAATCTTTTCTCCTGAAACATGATGGACATCATGTCACGTTTTTGCAAGGCGTACTAAGAGCAAAACAAGGAAGGCGGGAGGTTTAATATATGTGAAAAATGAAATAACTCAAACAGAAACGTACAAAAACAAAGTCAAAGATCTTGAAGCAAGTTGAAAAACAGAGACTGGAAACCAGGAGCATGAAGAAATGACAAGACACCACAGCAGACAGTGAAATTACAAGATACAAGTGAGGAGACTAATTGGGTGAGAAGAGAGTACAAAATACACAACGGTACAATCACAAAGCTCAAGATAACCCAACATTAGAGGGACGAAAACAGGAAGTAAAGCAAACTCATAAGAAAAAGTCTAGGCTGACCAAAAACAAAAGAGGAAATGGTAAATTAGAAAATCTGAAACTAAAGACCACAACTCTTAAGACAAGAAAATTAACCACCTAACAGAATAAACACAAATTGTAAAAGTTGATGATCGTTCAAACTCTTTGGAAACTTTCCAAGAATAACTGGGGAATCATAAGTTCTTATGAAAGGGTCTCTGTACCTTCACCTTATGTTAAAACTGTTTTTACTCCTGTTCACATCAGAGACGGCACCTTTAGGCGTAAAGAGCGTCACCAACTCATTGTGTACTTCAGTCACATGTATAGCAATCTCATCTCCATCACCTAAATATTCTCATAAATATCTTTTGGTTGTTTCGAATTGTGTTTTCAGACTCGCATCTTATTTAGTCAAAGCTGAAATATTTTGCAGTTTAAGAAAGACCTTTGTTTCCTTGTGTCTGAAACAGGCATCTTTGGATTTAGTTTGGTTTTATTTTCTCAACATGATCCCAGAGCTGCTGTTTCTGCACCCAAAGCTTCAAGCTGTTAGTCGAGTTCGTCATTTCGTTTTACCACAGCTCCGCCTTCCAGTGGTGCAGCTCTACGAGTCTCATCTCTCTCATTTCACAATGTCACTGACAACAGTATGAATTCCCAGAAATGGTGAATGTTGTAATGTCACTAGTTCTCCAGAGGATGTCATTGTTGTATATTAGCTGAACCTCTGTGGTTTGTTGCTCTCCTCTGCAGGGAAGCCCATCATAGACAACATCACAGACGCCATCTATAGCAGCAGGAAGACGATCTGTGTGATCAGCTGTAGTTATCTCAGGAGCGAGTGGTGCTCCAGGGAGGTCCAGACAGCCAGGTGAGCAAAAGAAAACAGCATGTCTACAAGTATTTACCACCTTTATATGCTGGAAATGTTCTTCAGATGACAGAAGGCTGATTTTGAACTGTCTTTATATGACTATGAATGTTCGGGTCTGAGTCCATCACTACACCCAGATTGTTCCTTGATAGGTCCAAAAATAATGACTTTAGTTTTCATTTAGTATCAATTCGGGCTATTGTAAATTTTAGTTACTGAGTAATCTATCAATTATTCTGAAGATTAATCGACTAATCAAATAAAAAATAAAATATTGATAAATCAACATCGGCCCAAATTTTTTATATTTGTGCATCCCAAACAAATACTTTTCTGTAGTTGAAAAAAATAACTAATAACAAAAATAGCTGACTTTTTAAGTTAATTGGGACAAAATCAGAAAATAACGTAGCACTAAAGCAACAGGCTCATAAACACAGTTATAAAAATATATCCATACTAGAGTTTATGTATTCATCTTCAGTCAATTTAACAGATGAACTTTCACTGTGTCCATCAATTTAGAGCTTCTAGGTCCATGTGAATGACTGAATTTGATTTGTCGCACACAGAAAAATATATGTACCACCACGGTACGCTGCGCCACCCATTTGTTGCCACTGAAATGGTAGGAAATTTATTTTCCAGTTCATCCACACAGCTACACTTTCACTAAGCATCAGCTACAGCAACTCCATCTGTATCTGTATGACGCTCTGCTATACTTGTATAAATGCACCTGCTGCGCTATTCACCGCCACCATGCAGCAGCTCCAGGAAGAGAAAGACTGCTGTTCTCCAGGAATCGCATCAGACATTCTAAAAATGCTTATTGGTCCCTGGAAAAATGCAAAAAATTGTTGCATTTTCCAACAATTTCATCAATGAAATCCTCCTGAACTTGAAAATTTGATATTATGCTGCTAGAACTTCGCATTTGTCAACAACTCATAGTTTAAATAAAAGTGTTGTGCAACACAAATAATCACCCAGCCAGAACACAGTGCGCTAAATCAAATCATTTGAGTACTCGTTACAGCGCTAGTATTAATTATATCAAAATGTAGATTATTTTAACAAACCCTAAAATCAACACTGTTTTCCTAAAGCCGTTTTCTCTCCTTCTGGCCTTCTCAGTTTCCGTCTCTTTGACGAGCAGAAGGATGTGCTGATCCTAGTCTTTCTGGAGGACATTCCCACCTACCTTTTGTCTCCTTTCCACCGAATGAGGAAGCTGCTGAAGAAGCAGACCTACCTGAGCTGGCCGCGCGCCGCAGACCACCCAGAGGTGTTCTGGGAAAACCTGAGGAAGGCTCTGCAGACCGGAAACGATCCAAATGAAGAGAAATTGCAGCTGGCTGTGATAGAAACGTATTGATGAGAAGAAAGGGCGCAATTAATGACTTCCTTCTGGACGATCTGATTCTGCAGCGTGTGAACAACAGAGGATTAAATTTATATCTCTATCAACTAAAAGATATTGTAGTATGAGTCAAAAAAAATGTTTTAAAAGTTCAGACATTTTAGAACAGTTCTAGAAACCTTAGTATGATTTCATCTTTTTCTTTAGCACAATTTTAATAAATATTGGTTTCTGTACTGTTAATTTTAAGGTTCTGCGTTTTTATTTTTATGATTTTATGCCAGCAAAAGTTATTTTTCCAGTAAATCTCACCAGTGTTTGGTCAGATCCTGTTTCTCTTTCTGGTTTGATCACAAGTTTTTCCTTTTAGATATTATCATATGTATGCATTATTTTCTAAATATTTTGCCTTTTGGTAATCTTTAATAAAAACAAAAATGAGAAAATAAACTTAATTTATTTGTGTAAGCAATTCACCACATGCTATTTACTGAAGCATTATATGATTATTTGTTTACAAATTATCTGGGAAAAACTAAACATTTTTATTAAATTTAAGTAAAATAAATCAATAATGCAGAAACACAAAATTGCAGCAATTTTTTTTACAAATATAAATTATTCACAGACTGGAAGCAAAACTATGAAAACTGAACATTCGGCACACTTTGATTTAGATGAAAAAGTCCCAACTCTGAAGCTCTTTAAATAACTTTCACTTCCTCACAGAAAGTCAACATAGATGAGCGATTTTAAACTATCTGCACTTTCTAAAGGAGGGAAAACCTTTTATTTATACATCACATTTTGCAGCCAGAGGAGTAAATTACATGAAAATGTGAGGATCTAGTTTGTGCGTATAAAAATATTCACTTTCTCCCAATCATGGTTGCATGTAGTGATTTCACACAGTTAATTAAAACTTAAGACAAAAGATTTATATTTTTACTTACCTATCAAGAGTGGCAGTATTTAAAAACAATAAAAAGAGGTTATTTAAATTTTGTTGTAAAATGCAACATTTTAAATTGAAATGTAAGTTTTGTTTCCTTTGGATGAGGAGTTTTTAAACTTTTTTTAATCAAGTGTTTTAATTTAACTTATCTTTTAGATATGTTTGTTTTACATGTTCTTTAATTGTTGGTGCACAGAAGAAACCTCCTATGTTGGTGAAAAATATTTTTCCTTTTTTTCTACATGAAAAAATAGATAATTATAGATTCTATTCTAGATTCTAGATATTGCATGAATTCGAGGTATTTCAAAAACATTTAAAGTGTAGAAACCCAAAAATATTTTCATAATTAAACGTTTGAAACTCTCAAATAAAATCAAATAGACAGAGTGATGTTTTTCCAGCTTTATTACTTTTAAAACTATTTAACATTTATATTGTGAAAATCTCACAAATGACATGCATTTTAAATAAACAGCAAATAAAAAGTTGCCTCTCTGCAGCACATTTACATCAACCATTGTAAATGTAACGTTATGTTAGTTCAATTTATTGTTAAAAAACAGACAGGTTATTTTCCCATTATCAACACAGCTATAGATGGGGTATTATTAATACTACACATTCCTGTTTATAAAACAGAAGAGATATACGTACAAAAAAGGTGACAGAAAAGCATTAAATCCCTGTTACCATTCAACAAGACTTCTTGAGAACCTTAAACACATTTTCTCTTATTTTCCAGCCATTTTGTCTCCAAGTTATTGATTTTTGTTGACTTTCATGACTTCATTAACTCTCTTCTTCCGTCTCTCACTGCAAACAGAAACACAGATTTGATCAGTTAGAGGCTGCGAGAGCCGAAGCATGAAGCACGTGAAGAGGAACGTTTAAAATACTCACTCCACGCACTTCACGGCCCTCCCGGTCCATGGCTTCGCCGGGTCGGCGCACACGAACCTCCCGTTGACGTGGAAACTGCAAGACGAGAGCAAACATGCATAAGCTGTCGTTCCTGAAATCCAGAGGGGGACAGAGTTCCCAAAAACCACGAGCAGCACAACCTCAACATGTTTTTACTCAACTAAGAGTAAAGTTCTGAGCAGCTGATCAAATTATCAATCATTTAATATTTAAAAATTACCAGACGGACCAAAATATAAAGTCAAGTGGAAATTTTGGTATTTTAAACACAAAAATGACAATAATTCATATAAGTAACATAAAATAACAAAATTAGGCAAAAATATATTTTTTTTTACCAAATCAGATTATTTCAATAAAAAAACCTATGAAACTTTAACAAAAACTGCAAGAAGAAGCCATTTTTACTACCTAACCAGGGCCGGATTTACATGGACATGGGGCCCGGGCTGGGAACCATTTTGGTCCCCATCCACTAAAGCAAATTACTAACTAATGCAAATTTATACATATTATTATAAATAAACTAGGTTTGAACTGGTGATACCAACTGATGATGGCAGGTTTAATACAAACTTTTTATCATGAGGCAAAATCATCTGGGATATTTTTAACAATAAGATTAAACAAGTAGTTTTTTTTAAATTATTGAAACGTATGTGTAAATTTGTTTCATTTTAAGAAAAGCAGTCCAATTTTTAAAGGTCTTGACTGACAACTTTATTACTCTTAGAAATATATAAAAATAAAAATTTAGATCACACTAAGATTAAGATGCACACAGCAAAGTTTAATAAATTCATTAATCGTATATCTGGGTGCATCAATGCCTGCTAGATAGATGCGATACAAAAAGCCTGGGAAATAAATCAACATTTCTAATAAGATTTTAATGTGTGTAGAATAATTTTGGCCTGATAAAAAGTTTTTAAAAAAGGTCAAATTTGTATCATTCTTGAATTGTGGACCGCTCAAAATCAGTTCACAGGCCACAAAGGGCCCTCGCACCACATTTTGGACATCCCTGGTTTAATACATTTGTTGTTCCTCTCAAAATATAGTATAATTTGACCATTTTTGACTACCTGAGTGTTGCTTTACATACATAAAAATCCTAAAATATTACTACTTATAAAGTACAAAGTGTGAGCATTCATGCAAAAAGGGAAAAGAAAAAAAACTCTGTGGGCTACTCCCAAAAATTGGTACCCTGGGCTACTAGGTTAGATACTGGGTCAAGGATGTCTCATGCTTGACCCTGCACTGTGCAGAAAATTATCACTACAATTTGCCTTAGTAAGGCAAAAATAGCTGCAATAATTGTCCCTTAATTATGCATATTATTAAAAAAAGACGTTAGCAGCTCCAGAAACTCCCATAACAATTATTATTATTATTTTTTAGGTTTTACGATAAATAGTATCGTCCAAACTCACATGATAGCCTGGATGTCACAGGAGCCGTGGATGGTCTGAACGCTGTAGTTCTTCACCTGAAGGCAGGACAGTTTCTTTTTGGTGTATCTGGTGCAGCAGCTCGCTGCAAACAGAAAAACCAGCAGTTAATGAATCACATTTTCTGTAAATATTCACCTCAAACACATTGGCGCTTCCGCAGATCCAACTCACTCACCTGAATCTGAGCTGCAGACGAAGCTGGAAACAATGAGGAAAACGCACAGCGCTGCAAAGAGACACGCCTTGTTGCTCTCCATTCTCTCTGCTGGTCTTGGTCTGTTGAGTCTGAATGAAGCTGCAACAGGTCTGAAGGAATTCAGTAATTGCTACACATCAGGTGCTGCGATCCCTCCTTTAAATAGGCCGTGAAGCCAGCAGTGGGACTTCCCAGGTGGGCTGGGTGAAGAGAGACCATGCGCTTTTCTTTAATATAAAACCAGGAAATGATTGACAGAAAGCCTGGACATTTCCTCCGGCTGAAATCAGCAACTAAAACTAATAATTACTGCATGGAGGAGTTTTGCACTGCAGCTTTGGAGCTCAGGATAGTGAGGTTTTAATCAAGGCTAATGCAAAAACGCAAAATATTAACTATTTTTAGTTTAGTTTCTTGTGCCAGTATTGTAGCAATAAGATAAAACTAACTTAGAGGTAACATTTTAGAAAGACAGAGGAGCTTGTTTAATGAAAAAGTTCTGGTTCCACTGTTGGATTATTTCACTTATTACATGGGAAAATGTCTTGCTACATATTTTAACAACATTAAAAGGATTATTTACTTGAAACAAGCTCTTATATCTTGATGAAAATTGACCTGTTTTGTCTTATTTCAGGTGTACGAACTAAAACTAGACCTAAAATAGTTGGTAGCATTTTGTAGTGGAGGAAAACCTAAACATATGTTGCTGTTCAGAAAACTGTAATTTTGAATTTAAAACAAATAGATTTTCAATGCAGGATTTCACAAAAAGTGATGAAAATCAAAGAAAACATCAACATGCAGCATGAAGATGTCAAGAATAATCATTTACATTAATCAAGTCTTGTTTGCATTTAATTTAGAAATAAATGGGACAATCTTCACTCATTACAGAAACCCAATCCTTTTTGTAACTGCTCAGCAGTTTGTTTGTTTTTGCATATTTTCAGAGTTATTTTGATCCTTTAGCTCTGGAGATAATCACACTAATCAAACTACTTCCTGTTGTCTTCTTTGTGGTTTCTGCCAGGAGTAACATCTGGTTGTTGATCATATGACTTGTGTAATGTGAAAAAGTGTTTCCATTGTAGTTTTGCTAAATAAACAAATTCCCATACTGACAAAAAACACCTCAACCTATCATAAAACAAGTTTTTTCAAAATTGTTGTGTTTCTATTAAACAAATTTACTTTTAAAAATGTCAAATTGTACAATTATGTGGTCACTGGCTGCGATTTCTATTACAAATGGGTGCAAACATAATAAAATCCCCACAATTCTACAATTACAGTGTTTTGATTAAAAAAGAAACACAATCAAAATTACACTTGAATGAGCATGGTGGCGATGGATGTTAACACTGATAATTCAGTGATGTCGCTAACGCTCATCATCTCTCAGCCATCAGAGTCGCCGTCTTATACAGGTGTTGGAGCGACAAACCCGCCTTCTCGGGAGCGGCTACGTCTGCACCGTTTTGGGGAAATTGTAGTTGGCCATTTTACATTAGCGCTATGGATTCAACACATTCAAATGACACGCAACTTTTTATAAACTGTGAGAGGCTGTGAGTACTACTTCCTGTTGTCTTCTTCAACGTTTCCAGCAGTAGTAACATCCGGCTGTTGTTTACGTGACTTGTGTGATGCGAAAAAAGTGTCTCCATTGTAATTTTGCAAAAATCCCTCCTCAGTGCAAAAACTTTTTATCAAAAGAGAGTGTTTTTAAATTTTTTTTAGATTAGCATGCTTATTGCATTTGCGCAATTTTATGGTTAAAAGAAACAGCTACTGATCAGCAAAGGCTGTGAATACTTATGTAAATGCGAATTCTTGTTTTATCTACATTTAGTAAATTTGCAAAACATAAAAAAAAAAAATCTACATTGTAGTAATTGGGTATTTATGTGTAGAAATTTAAGAAATGAGATTAATCTAATACAATTTGGAATGAGGCTGTAACATAAACATGGAAAAAGCGAAACGCTGTCATCACATTCATTCAGTCTCCTCCACACATTTTTTCCCCAAATATTTACCTAAAAATAGTCACTCAGGAATCTTCTTCGTGGCACCTGGGAGTGGAATTTCCTCTTTTCATGTGCACAGTGCATGTTCACATCAGAGACCTTGTACATACACTCATTTTTGTAGTTTTTTTTGTTTTCCACAGTGGGCGTCCAACAACAAAAAGGGAAGAAAAAAAACAAATCAAGTCTCTTAATAAAACCACGAAGGGGGAAGTTGGTTATCAGGAAAAGCAGGAAACTTTTTTTTCTTTTTTTGATCTGTGTGGCAATTGAAAAAGCCCTTTGTTCTGTGAATGTTGACGTAGAAAGTCTCTAATGATCCTAATCAAGTCGACCTTTGGGATTAATAGACCTTGTAAATTGTGGCAAATTCACTCCATGTTGTCTAATACAGTATTAATTAGTCTATTATCTTCTGATTAACTCCTTTGGTTGTTTTTGTAAAGCAAATCCAGAGAATAAAAGGCTTTTAATTGTCTAGAAGATGGTTTATGGTTCCATTTTTTTCAATACTTTATTTAAAAAACACCCTTTTATAGAGGTAATCATTGATCTCATCTATACATGACTGCCAACTATTGCATCTTTGCTCCCCAGAGATGCCAGGGTGTGTTGCAATACCTGCCAGCTCCAACATAAACAAATGCTCACATGATTTATGTTCACTAGACTCTACGATACAGAAATCTTTTTCCCATTCCATCTAGTCTCTTCTGAGTCAAGTCCAAAAACTTCTAAGTTTTAATAAAGAGGGTTTAAATAAACCAAAAAGGATGAAACTTTTAATAAAATTTGTGCTTCTAACATGTCAAAGTTTAAGAAAGTTCAATATCTTTTCAGCACTGCACCCACATTGCAGTGGCATGCAAGTGTGAGCACCTGTGTCTTACAAACAAAACACAGTGTCACTACATGTTAAAGAAAACGTATTGCATTTCAAAAAGGATGAAATCTATTTTTAGACCACAGGTGACCAAACAACAAGCTAAAAATAGCACTAGTTACCCATTGATGATAAAGCTCAAAGGACAACCACTGGAATTTGAGTTTACAATGGTGACGTTTGTTTCCTTGTTGGTGACGCAACTCAGAATCGTAAAAGAAATCCGATCAGCCTTGCAGTAAAACAATTGAGTTTGTATTTCCCAGATGGGTGAAACGCTCAGAAAAGTATTGAGCGATTTCTCTCAAGTTAAATATTTGCTTCATGTTAAGATCCAAAATGTATCAGAAGTGGTTTCAAATAGTACAACCAAATTGTTCAAACGCTGCCTTCATAAAACGCTTAAAGACTTAAAGATTATGTAAGAAAATTTAGAAAAAGCAGAAAGCAGCAACTTCTAGTTGAGTTTATGGCAGATAAAATAGACTGTGGTGCAAGATCTAGAAAGCACAGTTATACAGTTAGTAGGTGCCAAGACTGGGGAAAATTAACTTTGATCCTAATCGGATGCTTCATTCACAAAGTATTACATTTTTTGTCAAAGGGGCAAAACAGGGAATGTCCCAGTTTTAGCTTAGAGAACCATTGAACTCTGGAGAAGGCTCTGACGCATGATTTTTATTGCAGAGGTTAACAATTACTCTGCTATAAATATCATCACACATCAAGACTGCAAGATTTTCTTTAATTTATGGCTGTAGCATTTTTTGCTACCTTCAGTCTCATTGTGGTCATTTATTATGACCTTACAGTCTTCTTTAATTTGTTCATTATTTAGTCATGTTCTGTTTTTAGCTCTGGAAATGTGAACCTACAAGCATTGCTTGCCATACTGACTTTCCCTGTTTTTGACACGTTGCAAGCACAAACTTCAAAGGTGATTTATTCTGACGCAAAGCATTACATGCATAACTATGTCTCCCTATTGTGAGAAACACTCAAGAGGGCTACTGTAATTTGAGATAAACTGCAGAGGATATGTCTAAATGGTAACCATTAGTCTTGCAATCGACAAATCCACTTTTTTATTGCAAAGTGGCAACAAAAAAGCCATTATTAAATAAAGCCATTATAACCTTGTAACAAAGTTTAGCAAAGTTGTGGAAGACGGATGGAGCCAAAAACAGAGGAATCATTAAAGAAAAGCTTTTGGAAGCTGCAAAAGACTTAAACTAGGGTTGAGGTTCCCCCTTCAGCTGCAGAGGAACTTTACACAATCAGAGCAAAAGCATATTTATCAAAGCATATCCCATGTTAGAATGGCTCAGTCAAAGTTCAGACCTCAATCCAACTGAGAAGCGCTTGCAAACCTTGACAAGTGATGTCCACAGATGTTTGCTTCAGCTATTTTTCAAAGACATACCTTAAAAACACTGAAAGGTGCTAAAATGTGTGGCACACTTTTCATATAGTTTATACAAAAGCTTGCAACCAGGTGTGTTTTTCTTTTCACCAATTAAAGAATGTCTAAATAAACTACTATTCGGTTTCATTTTAAAATGTTCTTGATGGTATTGTGACAAAGATTCTTGAGAAAGGATATAGATAGTTTTGAAATCTATTTTTAGATCTCTGACTAGTTATCGTCAGAGATCTAAAAATAGCACAGCTGCCAAATATAACCATTATTAAAATATTTCAGAGGACAAGCGCTGGAATTTGGGTTTGCATTCCTTGTTGATGATGCAACTCAGAGTATTAAAAGAAATTTGCTCATCCTTGTGGAAAAACTGTTAAGTTTGAATTTTCCATATTGGTAAAGAGTTTTAGAGCACTATTGAGAGAATTTGTCACAAGTCAAATGCATCAAAACTGGTACTTGCATCATTTCTTCTTAAGAAATGATGCAAGAAATGCTAAGAAAGTCTCTATGGCTTACATTATGCGGATAAGATCAGCAACATGGCTGCAATGCAGCCATAAAAAACTTAATGAACATAAAGAAAAACTTAGAAAGATCAGAGAGCTCTGTCTAGTCCAGTTTATGACTGATAAGAACAAGACTTGGAATGCAAGCTTACACATTTACTGTGGTGTAAATAACACCAGAGGCCAAACCTGGAAAAAATTAACTTTGATCCTAATCGGACACTTTATGCACAAAGAATGACGTCTGTCTTTGTCACTGGGAAAAAAAAGGACTGTCTTAGTTTAAAGAGCCATTCAACTTTTGCTGAATAAATCCCTTGACTCTAAGTTACATAGTGGTTTTATGTATCAACGTAACAAAAGAATAGAAATGTACTCTTTCTGATTCACACGGGTGCCCCATATCATTCCTGCATTCAAGTGCTTCTTCAGACAAGTAAGACTTATATTTAACAAATAAAACTATTAGGGCGCTATCTTATGTTACATTAGGTGTTTCTCTTTCCGAAGAAGGTGTGCCTGTTCCTCTTCAGAGCCACCAATGTAAAAGCCTTAAAAAGTGGAATACATAGTATGAACCAGAAGTGATCCACGCCATCTTGGTAGTCAAGCCACTGTTGTTGGTCTGGAAAAAGAAAAGAAAGCATGTTAACTCTCTTGACCAATGTGCAAAAGAAGTCAACAAAATCGCTGCTGTTGGGATTGTCCCGTATGAAACAGATAATTGAAACATGTCAGTTTTTACAGTTTTGTTCTTTAAATTCTGGGAGGAGTCTGTGATATGTTTGCAAATGAATGCTGCACGTACATCCCTATGCACGCCACGTCGGGCTCACCATTTTGTTGGAGAATTGAAAGGTCCTAAACTCTTAAATATATAGGTAAACAAATAACGCACGGAGACGTAACTCTTTGCTGCTAGCCACGACGGGTTTGGGAGATTTCATCTACTCTTCCACGGACTGTGATTAAAATACTTAATTCACAATATTTTGTGGTATTCTGGTGGTAACAATAAGACTGGAGATAAAAAAGTGTTCCCATTTTGAAATAAACTTCTTCAGGACACTGGCTACCTGGATAAAACATATTTTATTACGATCCATGCTTTGCTGCATTTTTTAAAATCTTCATATGATAAATAAGTCAAAGTTTCTTCCTGTTTCATCCCCTCTCTATGGCCTTATCGGTGCCACAAATTTCAGCACACAGTGACCAATATGTGTGCACAGTGAGATTTCTATGTGACCGAAGAATAATTTGAGGCATGTGCAGTGAAATCTCTCACACCCACGCACTCATTTCTAACAACTCTGACTCTGCCAGACACCTGTCACACTTTAGATGCACACTCAGCTCTTTTTCTTGGTATTGTGCTGAAAAATACCAAGTAAACAAAACAACATTTTCCATGCCAGTTTGCACCTGCTAAATATAGATGCAAAAAGAGCACCTGCAATCTGGTTCATGCTTAATAAATGGCATTTTGATTGGGAAGTCATTACATTTGTGTAGCCTCCTCCCAATATTTTGAGCTTTCATAAAGGCAGACATGCTTAATGGATTCAGCACGCTAGTTAGCACATGCTATTAATTTTGAACTTGTTTTGTACGTGCAAACCTTTTACAGATCAGGTCCTTAATTTGGAGTCTGATCTGCTTCTAAATCAACAATCAGTTTGGAACTGTGACATTTTCAAATGTATCAATGAAATGGTGAAACTGCAACTTTATTGCTGTTAATTTCTGACCGTAACTTTGATAGCACCAGATACTCCTCACTGTTTATACAAGTTATGAAAAAAGCCACCGACGTTTAAATCCTTTCAATCAACACCTGACCTATATGACAGGTTGAATAACAAAAGGCCTTTGTAATGGAGATACTCATGAAGGCACAAAGAAATACCTCCAGGTTGTCCTTGTGAGTAGAGTTTCACCAGGCCACTGAAGGCACTGGCAATTATCTGCCTCCAAGATAAAAATCTGTTATTCAAAGTCTTTGGAAAAGATATTATGTGGGGCAGTGAGCCAAACATAGATCTGATATGGCAAAATATTTTTAACCAACTGCACAAATGCCACTTTAACACTGACATGATGGAACAAAACAGCAACAGGTGAGAGTAAAACTATGAACGGATCTGTTCACAGCCGTATTTGTGCATTAGCAATGCTCCTTCACGGCTGTTGCACAGATTTAACTTCAAGATAAGAATCAGCTGGTGTTCGGGTCGCTGATTCTCAAGAACGTTTTATCACACAGAATGACGACAAGAGATGTTTGATATGTTTCTGGTTTGAGTTATTTTTGGCTTTTTTTACTAGATCTGTTCTGCTTTGCAGATCCAATAAAAGCTTCTTCTGAAGCACTACAGCTGTTATATGCTGTGCCATGGGAGAAACTGCTCAGATAAAGATATGTAGGAATGGCTGAAAAGAGAACACACAGGGGTAGAGGACATTAATAACGCTTTTGGATGACTACAATGCTCTTTTTACCAGTCTGAATAGATAATCAGTTTCACGCCCTCAGGCTATTCTGACCCCAGGAGCAAAACTACCTACTAAATCGTCTACTCCTACTAGTACTAGAACTGATCTATAGTTAATGTTCTCTACTACAAGCCATGCTTCTCACTATTCCTCTAACCAAACACTCTGCAGCTCGGTGCCAGAATCTTCTGGCCCTTTCTTATATTTTGCTTCAACTCAGAGGAACAGGGCCTTTCAGTCTGTGACCTCTAACCTGTCGAACAGTTTGTTCCTGCAGACAGCTTTGCTGACTCTGTAGACATCTGTAAAGGGCATCAATTTTGCAAAATTCACTTTTTGCAGGTTTTTATTCTTCCATTTGGGTTTTTACTGCCTCTAAAAACAACCCAATTGCTTTAAAAAAAACAACACAGAGTTGCTTTTTGGCTATACGTTAATGTTTTTTGGTGTCAAAAACCTTCCGATTGTTACGTCACATTACACACTGCAGCGTTACCTAGCAATCCAGCACATTTGGTCAGCTTGTTTACCCACTGCATGCGCTGTACAATGGCCGCTGGACAAGACAAGAAACCAATCGACGCATTCTTGTTGGTTGTGCAGGAGGCTCCACTTGTGCTTTTATTTACAGTTATATGATTGTTGTATGATTTGCAGCCATTTTTATGTGCAAACATAAACATTGAGTTGGGGAGCTTCACTTCTGCTGTAACTATTGTTACTTTTCAAAATTTCTAATGAATATCTTGCTTTGCAGATGATTTTATTTACCTCTGTACAATAATGTTATTTTAGTATTTTGTAGCTCTCTTGCAAACTGGGTTTAGCAATTTTCAAGACAAAGCAAACAAAAATAATTGTTGAGGTTTTTACGGTTTATTGCTTTTTCATTCATTCATTTTGTCATTGAATGATAAACATAATCAGTCCACAGATTGCTCACTTTATCTTTATTCAGTATGTTTGACTAAGCTACCTATTTCCTTTGCAGAATATTTGCAACGACAAGGAAAAAATATTCCTGTTCACTGTAATAATAGCAATGACAGATCAAAAATGTGTGTCTTCTCTACGATGCCACAGTTACGATTCTCACTAAAATAAAGTGATAAAACCAAAATACTGTCAGTTGTTGAAGCCTGAACTTTTCAGTTTATTTTCCTGAAACAAGTCCCTAGGAAGGTGTCAGGTTTAAACCACTGAGCTATTGATTTAGTTGAAAAATTTGCCAGGTTGGTTGATGTGAATGTGGCAAGCAGCTTCACATTCTGTGTTTGATCAAAGCAAACATCGGCTGTCATTTTTCCATTTAAAAACTTGCACAAGTTTCCATGTTCAACTTTATGACCTTGCAGGGTTAAAATGCCTGCAAGGAGTGAAATTTATTGGTGGAAAAATACATTAGCGGTTCGTAATCATGGCATCTTATAAGACAAAAAGGCTGAAGTGACCCTAATCCGATTTTCTGATTAAATATATAAATATTTGTTTTGCTGTGGTCGTTCACATTTCCAAATATATACGGCTTGTATGCGATCTCCAGTGTGAACTGCAAATTACCTAAAAGTGTCTCGCATGCGCAGTAGAGGGCGCACTTAGAGCTCGTGCTCAGTTTTTTGCCAACCGCCATAAAGAAAAAGAAGAAGAAGCAGCAGCAGAAGAAGAAGAAGTGCTCATTGTTTGTGGAAATAAACCAACAGATGCTAATAGCGGAGCATATCTTACGATTTTAAAGTTGTTGTCCGACTGGAACCAGCACATTAACAGCTTAATCTTCGTTATTGTCCGCCATGGTTGTTGGTTTTTTTCCCCCCCGCTTGCGCTTGCGCATATCAAGGCGCAGAATAGTGACGTTTGTCGAGTATCGATGACGTTGAGGTCGGCTAAATGCGGCCAGCGCCGTTGTTCTATCAGATGATCATACGCTGTCAGAATAGCATACATGCAGCGTCTGACCTTCAGATGAGTTGTCAGTACTACATACGTGACAAGATACGACAAAAATAAGCAAATAAACTGTTTCCAATGATAAATGGATAGTTATACATACATTATTGTGGTTTGAAAGTCCATTTAAAGTAGGAACTAGCTAAAGCTGCAGTCAATTACAACTCGCCTCCCTGTTGCTTGATGTCGGTCTGACTAGTTAACCGCTGAGTCAGGATGTTATACAGCTGTTAATAACAAATTGTATGACGATCTATGTCATTATTCCATGTTGCTGATTAAATAAAATCATATGGTAATGACAGCGTGTACTTGTCTGACAGATATAGCTGTCACTTTGTGCTAAAAAGATCAGATGTCAAACATATAACCATATTTCCAAGTTGTCTGGGTCAGATTTAAAAAAATCCGACCTGTGTTGTTCAGACTGTCATGAAAAGATCAGATTCAGATCGAATAAAGGCAAAGAAAAACATGGAATTGAGTCACTTCAGGCTCCAATGTGATCGTAACTTAAGAGTTGATTAATGTAATAAAATTTTCACCCTTTTTTTTTTTTTTTTTTAGCAAAGTGACATTTATTGGGTTTTCATACATTGTTGCTGTGGCCTTGTTCAATAAATATTGGTGATCTAAATCATTTAAAACTTGGTCATCCATCCATCCACAAATAATCTAAATCATTTAAAACTTGGTCAAATCTGAGCAAAACAACATTACATATGTCTAATGTAAACAATTTGATCCTGATACATTTTTCAGTCATATAGTCCAGGCCGACACCAGGATAATGAGAATGTTTGCTGCCATGTCAAACAAACATCCTGAGGCGATTTGACTTGATCTTTGGGTAAAACCACAGAGTTAAACACGTCCGGATACGGTGAAGCCTTAAAGTCATATTTAATTAAACATGTTGATAGATTTTAACTGCCTATTATCACCTTTATGTTTGTATGCTTGTAATTTATGAAGCTAAAATTGTCTTTTCTCCTTTTTTTTATTTTTGATGTTGTATATTATTTATCTGCTTTGCAACTGCAATAAACTTGTGAAAGTTGTGAAAATAATGAGTTTCTTAGTTTGTTTATCAAAGTTCTTGTCACTTCCTGGTGGAAACATAATTTGATTTGTAAGTTTTGATGCTTTAAATCAGGAGTGTCTTGATTGTATTCCTCAAGTTGGAAGGATTCAGGGGCCAAACTTTTTTCTCAAATTAGAAAATGCTTAATTAAATATCTTGGTGAATTATTTCTTTTTTTACCTGGACATCGATAAATAAAATGTAATATTTTATGTTTGCTTTGCTTTGCCATTTAGTCCAGATGTGTTAAACTGAAGGCCCAGGGGCCAAATCTGGCCCGCCGTGGCTTTTTATGTGGTCCTCCATCCAGTTTTACAACTAATCGGCAAAATTCACACAAAATCAACATATGTTTTTATTTTTACTGCAAATTTTCTCCAAACTGGCTAAAAACATTTGGTCAAAGTCACTGCTGCCTCGAATGTTTGGATGATTTGAATGGTGTTTCTATAGCTGTCTTTAAATACCTGCTAGTTTTTGTTTTACCAGTAAAAGAAAACATGGTTTTAAATTAGCTTGTATGAATGGTGCTATGCAAATAAACCTGGCCTGCTTTGGAACATTTTGTCTCCTGAGTAAATAACTTAAGACTTATGTGTAAACACAATAATACCGGCGTAAAAGTGCATAATGGTATTAGTTTGTTTTTCTAATGCAAAAAGCTCCTTGTTGGAGGTAAGATAATGACTATGAACTCCACAAACCCCAGTTTAAGAATGTGAAACTTCTTAACTATCCCACGATGAAATTTTCCATCAGCCGTGCCAGGTTTCAGCTATTTATAAACGACGCAGATAAATTTTTTGTCAAAACCTGAATGTATTGTTTTCCAAGAGTACAAAATATAAGCGTCTAAACAGAAGGGAGTTAATGCTCAGATCGCCTGCAGACAAGATAAAAACTATTAGCACAATTAAATCCTCATAACCGTCTAAGTTTCCTTCTGCAGTCGGAATGTCAGACGGTGTAAACAGGTTGGAACATTGAGCTGATGGAAGGAATGCAGGCTATGCTCAAACATGCAGGCGCCCATATTTAACTGCAGAAGAAGTTTGTTACCATGAGACGACAGTTATAGATGCCACCTGTCATCTCAGTTCTCAGCTTTAGCTTTAGCTTAAAGCAGAAGCAGTTTATGTCCCATTCATTATAAAGTAAGGGTGTTCAAGGTGCGGCCCGTGGGCCATTTGTGGTCCCTGGGTTGATTTTGAATGGCCGTTGAAGTTTGACAGTTTGACCCGGTGATGGTTTTTGTAATTTCTTTAGGATGAGCACAACACAACATTTTAATTCAATTTTGCTTTTATCTCATAATAAGTCATGCCACAAACATAAAGCAAGTTTTTACGCAAAATCAGACTTTGGCACACCCATCCATTAACTTTGGCTAAAGACAGCAAAAGTTCGTAAAAGAAAGCGCAAACAAAAAACTAAAAACATTTTAAAGACTCAAAAAATAGAAAATAATAAGTCCAAAAAGTTACATTACTAAACTAGGGCTGTCAAACGCAGTTTCATTTGGGCCAAATCAAAAATCTGAATGTTCTCAAAGGGCCGGTTGAGCCACAATGTATTGATAAAACTCATTAAACTCCTAAAATATCAGTAGCTGTTTGTTTCAGCATTCATTAAGTTTTTCTTAAAACTAAATATTTTATTTGAACATCTTTTCACACTGATCAGTCTATCCAGGATTTTGATACTTTTGTGTGTTTTTTTAATCAAAATCACTTATTTTGTGTTGCTAATTTAGAATAAATTGTAAAATAAAAGATGTTAAATGTGACTTTTTATGAATCGATGTATTGGTCACTGCTGCAAAGTCACTGCTGCCTCGACTATAGCTTGACGTCAAGCTATAGTCGAGGCAGCAGTGACTTTGACCAAATGTTTTTAGCCAGTTTGGAGAAAATTTGCAGTAAAAATAAAAACATATGTTGATTTTGTGTGAATTTTGCCGATTAGTTGTAAAACTGGATGGAGGACCACATAAAAAGCCACGGCGGGCCAGATTTGGCCCCTGGGCCTTCAGTTTAACACATCTGGACTAAATGGCAAAGCAAAGCAAACATAAAATATTACATTTTATTTATCGATGTCCAGGTAAAAAAAGAAATAATTCACCAAGATATTTAATTAAGCATTTTCTAATTTGAGAAAAAAGTTTGGCCCCTGAATCCTTCCAACTTGAGGAATACAATCAAGACACTCCTGATTTAAAGCATCAAAACTTACAAATCAAATTATGTTTCCACCAGGAAGTGACAAGAACTTTGATAAACAAACTAAGAAACTCATTATTTTCACAACTTTCACAAGTTTATTGCAGTTGCAAAGCAGATAAATAATATACAACATCAAAAATAAAAAAAAGGAGAAAAGACAATTTTAGCTTCATAAATTACAAGCATACAAACATAAAGGTGATAATAGGCAGTTAAAATCTATCAACATGTTTAATTAAATATGACTTTAAGGCTTCACCGTATCCGGACGTGTTTAACTCTGTGGTTTTACCCAAAGATCAAGTCAAATCGCCTCAGGATGTTTGTTTGATATGGCAGCAAATTGAGGGACAACAGCCAGACCACTGACTGAAAGATTTATTTATCTTTCTCATGATGCATGAATGGCTGAAACATGATCAAAGCATCTTCCGGTAAAAGGGGTTTGAAACAAGTAAGCAAGAATATTTCGTTTTCATCGTTTGACAAAGACGTGTTGACAGTAAATAGATTCAAATTAGTGAAAGTGAAAGTCAGAACATTTTGAGCTTTTTGAGTTTATTTTTAAGGAAATGGTTCATTCTGTGTACAACAAAACTTTTGATTGTCTTTTTGGCAAATTATTGGGCTCAAAAAAGAAAATACAGCATTTGGCCGAGTTACATCTGCTGCAGATAAACTGAGCCACGAATATGTGGCTGGATGTCAAATTACTCTCCTTAAAGCTGCAGTACACACATTTTATTGAAAAAACGTTTTTAAAATATTTGTTAAAACTGTCAACTTGTCCTAACAGTTTGTTACGAGACAGATAATCTGTGAAAATATCTGCTACTACTGCCGAAATTAATCGCCCCTGACCAATCAGAACCAGGAGGCGGGTCTTAGCGCTGTCAATCAATCGCGTGTAGTCCCTACTAAATGTGGCAGAAGAACAACTTACAGTTCCAGAAAAACTGTTCATCTGCCATCATTGGTGCTCATGCTAACTAGCCTTAGCATTCAGAACAGGCTGTGCTAGCTGCAGCGTAGAAGATGGCAAGGGGAAGATTAGCAGCGCCACCTGGAGGATGATTGACAGCGCTAACACCCGCCTCCTTGCTCTGATTGTTTCTAGTTTGCACATGGAAAATTTTCACAGATTCTGTTTGATTATCAAGATATAGTGATAACTTCAACAAATATGCAAAAAAATTTTTAAAGAATAATTTTTACTTTTAAAAAAGTAAAAAAATTAAAAAGTAAAAATTAGTAGTATTTTTTTATTACTATTATTTTATTTCCAGAGAGTACCAGAACACTCTGAAGGGGCCAAACCACACACCTTTAATCCTCACAGCCTTTCAGAGCTGAAATAAACACTAAAAAACCGACTTCATCTTTCCATAAATGTAAAAATTCCTAACTTTCAAAACTCTGAAGCACAAACACATTGTGGCAACACAGGAATACACATGGAAATACAAACAGTAGTGCCCGCACTAAAGCGCTTTGGTCTGATCCGTTAGGACTCTGCTTGGACTCGGTCTGCCACCGACGACAGCGTGGAAAGGCACAGAGGAGACAGGCGGGAAAAAAACAAACGGCCATGCGGGGCTGGTAATGTGTCGATGTGCGCGTTGCTTCCTCAGAAGTTAAAGTCGTAGTTAAACGTCCCCTTTGCAGTGTTTGCCAGCCGTCAGCCTCTCTCGCTCTCGGTGCCGCTGAATGGCTCGCCAGATCCGGCACAGCACTCCACCGCTGGGCGGGAAGAAAGCAACAATTCAAAACAGAAATACAAAATACTATTTTCACATTTTGTCAAGCTTTAGACTCAAACTTCTGTGTGTTTTATTGGGATTTTATGTGACAGACCATCATAAAGTTGGAAGAGGAGGGAAAAATGTAAAAAATGTTTCCCTTTTTTCTCACCTGTTTTAACTGTACATGTGTTTCTGTTGAGAATCTGTTTTATTTAGTTAAAACAAAGTATTTCTGAACTTAAAATTTTTATCTGACCAAATCTCTAATCTCTGTTATACTCCCTTGAACAGATTAGGATAGATTAAACAGAATATGTTCATTACAATAATTCTTACATAATGAGATTTTCATCTGATCTTTTCATTAAATCGAAATAAGCTGCTGCTGGCTGCGCAACAACAACTCAACATTTACACTCGCATGTGAAAATGTCTGCAAAAAGATGCACAATTATGCACTGCTTTACATCTTTGAAAAGCCGAAGTGGAACCTCCTGCACAACCAGCAAGAATGCAGCAAGTGTTTTCTGGATAGTGAGTCAACAACAAAACACTTTTCTTTTCCAGCAGCCATTGCACAGCTGTTTGTACTATATATTTTATATTCATTTAAATATACTTTTTTATTATTATCTATTTAATAATTTGCACTGCTGTTGAGCGTTGCCATCCTTTTAAATTTTGTTGTGCTTTCTTGCACAATGACAGTAAAAGAATTCAGAATTCTGGAGCTCAGCTTGTGTTGCTAGGTAACGGGGCTGGGTTCCGCCGAGGTTGCTAGGTAACGGTGCAGCACCTGTACAATGTGACTTAACCATCAGGAGGTTTTTGAAGCGGCTCTTCTTCTAGACACCAAAAAAACTTTAAAGCCAAGAACTGCCTGGGTGATTTTTTTTTTAAGCAGTTGGTCAAAAACCCAAATGAAAATATAAAAACATTCTAAATGTGAATTTTGCACTGAAAAAAAACACAAGAAAACATTTTTTTTGTTTGTTTTTGCTAAACTGCTGAATGCTATTTCAGGGTTTTGAAAAAAAAGAAAAGATTTGTGAATACCGTAGACGAAGAGAGCGGAGGTCATCTTTGTTGACCTCACTCAGAATGTCAGGCAGTGTGTACTGCTCCATCACAAACTGCAACACAAATTCACCATCAGACTCTACAGTAACGGCGCGGGAAAAAGCCCAGATACTCCTGCTGCTCTTCTACCTTGTCGATGGTGTCTGGGTCCGCCCCCTGCTCCTTCAGCCAATCAGTGAGCTGCTTGTCCGGCTCGTAGTCCGCTGGGACATGAAGGATGGACGGAGGCGAAACGTCTGAAACATGAAGCACAAACAGTTTGAACAGAAACTTTACCTTCTTCTTCATCTTTAGTTTTATGATTTTTTTTTTTTTTTTTGCTTAAAGCAGAGGTGTCAAACTCATTTTCATTTTGGGCCATATCAGAAACCTGCGTGTTCTTAAAGGGCCAGAATATATTGATAAAACCAATTAAACTGCTAAAATATCAATAGTTAGCTCCTCCTGCAAGATTTTGATTGTTTTAGTGGTTTTTGCAATCAAAATGCATTTTGTGGTGCCAATTTAGAAATGTTTGTTGGGAATTTTTACTATATTTGCGCTAATGAATGATATTAAATGTGACTTTATTGCTCGCTGTATCAATTATGGGCTGTACCATCAGAAGGCTGAGGTAGCAGTCACATAAACTCTGTTTTTGACAGATTTGTATTTTGTGAGAATCTTGCAGATTTGTGAAAAACTGGAAGGACTTATTGATTTAACGGAGTCCAGAGGGCCACATAATAAACTACGGCGGGCCAGATTTGGCCCCTGGGCCTTGAGTTTGACACCTGTGGCCGCCCTTTGACCTTTCTGTTGCTGTGATTGCTGTTCCTTGTATGTCTGCAGGTTCTCAAGTCATCTTCCTTTTTTTCCTGGTTAACTTCCTTAACTATTGTTATTATTTATTCACCAAACAACTCCCATCAATCACACACAGCTGAAGTTAATCGTCAGCTGATTTGTCAGATTTTTGTCATTCCCAACTCATTGTTCTCAATGGGAAACAGAAAAATCCCCATCGTTAACTCCCTAAGTTTCAACAAACACAACATCACAGGCAGATAAATGATGAAATATAAAATAAAACTAAGTTTAGTAACAATAATAACACAATTATACAATTTGGCGACGATACCAAAAGCTAATAATATGGATAAAAACCAAAACAATACTTAATTTTCTTCAGATTGAGAAGTTTATTTATATTCTCTCAGTACACTGCAAAAACAGAAAATCTTACCAAGTATTTTTGGTTTAGTTTTTATTCCAAATATCTTAATATAATGGAAATAACTTACAAGTAGCATTTCTGTGAAAATTAGGAGCTTGTTTTAAGTCAATAAATCCTTAACATTGATGAAAAAGAGGCATATTATTTCACTTATAACAAGGAAAAATGTCTTGATATAAATGAAATAATCTGACAACAGAACCAGTACTTCTTTTGTACTAATAACTCCCAATATTAAGGAGTTACTGATGTAAAATAAGCTCTTATTTCTTGCTGAAAAGTCAGTTTTAAGTTAGTTTTGTTGTCTTATTTCAAGTGTATTAAAATATTTGCACTAGAAACTAAATCAAAACTACTTGGTAAGATTTAGTGTTTTTGCAGTGTATTTGTTTGAAAGATCTCTGAACCTGTGCGACTTGGATCAAACCCCTGCAGGGTGTCCTGATAGTTTGTTGGAGTTTTGCACGTTTCCTGCTGACAGAACTGGTGGAACAGAAACAGGTTTACAAGCTCGACTGGCTCACGCACCTTTTGGCTCCGCCCACGTTTCCTGCAGGACTGACATCAATGGCTTTTCTAACTATAAACCATTTTGTAACTAATTTGTTGACGCTTATGGGCATTGTCCTTTTGAAAGATCAATTTGCTTTCACACAACAGAGTTGCATTTTGAATGTAACAACAACTTCAGTCATGAGATAGTTGTGTTTTTTTAAACAGAAAATGTTTAAGAAATAAATTAGAACGATCATTTAATCCTTTCCATGAAGCTTCTTTCTGATTGGTTTATTGGTTCCTACATTTCTTCTCCAGGAAGTGGACTCTGAAGTGAATACAGACACTAAGGACGCTTTAGTTCGTTTGCTTAGAAACTTTGGTTCGTTTGTAGAGATGTGAATGTGGAATCGACCTCTGATGCAGGCCAAAAAAAATGAACCCAGTTCGGTTGATGTGAACTCTGGTGCGATTTGAATGCACATGTGAACGCCAAGTGGACCAGAAACCGCTCCAAAAGCAGGAAGTGGACTAAAGCGCAGGGCATTCTGGGTAAATAAAACCAAAATAAACGTGCATATCTATTTCGAGCTGGAGATATAGCTTATGGTCTTTTACCAAAATCAAAAGAGAACCGCTAAAATCTGATGCTACTCCATTTTTGTTTACATTTTGCGACGAAGGAAGTTGTGCTCGGTGTCTTCTTTGGAGGTTTTTCTGGTTCTTCCTTCTTGGTGCAGCGCCCCCACCAGGCGAGGAGGGGAATAGTTTTGTCAAATGGTTTAGTTCTTTTGACAGAGTGCAGACTGAAAGTGAACAGCAGCTCTACAATTTTCTCTAAAACCCAACCATGTCAGAGTTACTAATAAATCTTTAGATGTTCTGTTGTTTTAATATCTCTTTGCATCAAATGCTATGATAAGTTATGCTACGCTAAATGTGTCTGTAAAGGTGAGCAAAGAGGATAATTTGGTTAGGAATTTATTGTACTTTTATATCACCACAAGGAAAGCAGCCGTTAACTCGTCATGTGCAAACACAAGATGCAAAAACATTAAATATGAAGAAAAGATCGATCTGTGCCACTAAGCGTGAGTCAGTGTTTTCACCTGCAGGTCTGTGCCTGACTCGAATCAGCTCCAAGTCATGAGTCCTCTGCTGGAGCGTGGCCTTCAGGATATGCTGGTACTCCCTCTCCTTCTGCAGCAGCTCCTCCAGCAACCTGCAGCCACACCGAGCCTACATGTCACCAGAACACCACGCGTGTAACCAGAGGACCTAAACACTTTTTGGTTCCTCTGCCTCCTTTACTCTAGTAAGAGTAGCAAGGGTAGCACTACTTCAACATATTTTTATTTAAGTAAAAGTTAAAAGTACTGAGTAACTGATCAAATTATCATTTAATATTTAAAAACTACATCATTAGATTGACCAAAATATAAATTTAAGAAGAGATTTTGGTATTTTAACAACTAAAATGACAATAAATCATACAAGTAACAACAACAAAATCAAAATCTAGCAAAAGAAAATTTTTCCAAATCATTTTTAAAAAAAAAACCTTGAACAAAAACTGCAGGTGTGTTTCTGTGGTTGGTGATTTTTTTGTTAAAACATGTTTGTTTTTCCTTCAGTAGGTAGAAAATCCAGAAATTTTACTCAAATAGGCGAAGAGATACTTCATAAAAAACAATACTGCATCAAAAAATAGTGCATCATTGTAAAAATACTCCTAAAAGTACTAATTTTAAAATAAGAAAAGTCACTCAAGTAAATGTAATTGAGTACATTTGTTACAGTTTTTACATAAAGCAGATGGTCACTTTGGGTTTTCCTTTTCTTTCCAGTCATGATGATTGTTAAATGGTAATGAAAATATAAATTTTAAGCACTTTAAAAACAGAACAAGAGACCAAACTGCTGAAAAGACAAATAAAGGAAGATCCATAAAAGATGCTAAAAAGTAACTCAAACCAGAAAAAATTAGCCCAAAAGCAGATGGAAACAAATGAGCCTCTACTTTATGTTCAAATATTTTTATACATGTTTTCTTCTTCAGATTGTTTCTTTTAACCTCTTTATGGAAGAAAAGTTGTGCCAAGAACTCCAGCGGTAATTTGAAGGAGACGAAGATAAAAATGCAAATTGTTCCACATCGGGTCGCCTCCACTAAACCGAATAAGAGGTGAAAAATCAGAGGTTGCCTTTGTTTTATTTATTTCCCACAAACTTTGCTCACATATCATGACTTGTTAGTGATTTTGTTTTATTTTCCAGGGGATCCGGGACAGAACAAACTTCTAAGTTTCCATTCCCCGAAACAAAAGACGGCTTTTGTGAAACAACTTGTTAGTACAGGTTTGTAGCATCGGGAAACACTGTTACTTTAAAAACACCATTACATTTACCATTAGATAATTCCTCCAAAATCAAAATAAACCTGCTTCCTGAAAACAAAACAAAAACCAAACATCTAAAATCAACATGGAATCAAACACTGACACACGTCAGAAATACGCGTTTTACGTCAAATACGTCAATATTTTCCTCCTTCGGGATGCAATCCTCTGCATCCAAAAAAAGACACGACCTTTGAACCATTTTATTAAAAATGAATCACTTCTCACAGATTAGCAACACAATGCTTTATATATCAACTCAGTTTTAATTTTCGTTAAAGTGTTCCTGATAACCGACATGAAAACATTGCTTTGAACTGTGTAAGGAATTATCCAGCAAATACAAACCATATAATAAACTCCTAATTGCTAAGATGCGTCTGTTTGGTGTTTGGCCGTTAGGCTTTAGTTGTCATGAATTTCAAACAAATACAATATAAAAAGTCTGCAGGAAAAACAGTACAAATTTAAGGCATAACTGAAAGTAATTTGATGCATTGAAAATACATTTGAAGTTTACAAGACCTCAACAAACGGTTCAGTTATATGTTTCAGTTTAGACTGTTTCTAAATGTTTCCACTTTAAGGTGCTGACATGTTAATTATATCTTCTGCACATCCTGATGAAATCAAAGCTGCCCTGTTTCATCACAGACAGACAAAGCTGTTATAGTGTTGAAAGATTACAATTTTTGCAAATGAGGATATGAGGGGGTTTTGCTCTTATTCCAAATACTAGGACACATTGATACACTCAATTTCAGGGTTTTAATGTCTCAAGACGTAATTAAAAACATTTTTGAAAGGTTTTTCCCATTCTCTAAAATACCTAAAAACTCATGAATCTTGTTTGAGAAACTGGAAAAGAGGAATATTTGTTTATGTCCTGGTGCATAAAATGATGCAGTTGAAGGAGGATTTGTTTTAACGAAAAATTTACTAGACACAGACACACATCTGCATGATAAATCATGCAAATTTAAATTATTTATCAAGTGATTAATCGATTCATGCCTATTGTGACAGGATTACACAAATACTGAATTTACAGTAAACAATTTAGCAAGTTTAATAACTTTTGTTTGTAAAAGTTGGTGATAAAAACATGCAATTTATCACTACAAATTAAAATCAAATGACGCTCTTGGGAGCCCCTTGTTGTGTCGGGGCATAACTCGCGTTTGCTTTGGGCCGGCTCTGTGCATCACACTGCATCTCATGACTGCGTCATTCTGAGATTCATGAGATGCTTTTGGGCGTGTTCGCTATCTACTCTTGACATTCTGCAATAGATATTATCTGTGGAAGTTTCGACAGACGTTTTGTCATTTCCACCTCATTTGAAACCCGCAGCTCGTGCTTTCTGTGCGTACCTGTTGGTCTCCTGCTTGAGCCGCCCCAGCTGGGCGCTGAGAGGAACATGCGAGCGCTGATGCTCCTGGGTGTGGCTGGAGTTCACCGTACTGGTGCTGCTGAGGACGGGGTCCGGCGTGGTTCCCGGGTCGTCCGAGGCTGGAGCTAAAACGGGACCAAACACGGCTTCCTCTTCATCCCCCTCGTCGTCCTTCTCCGCCCCCTCGCACTCCGAGGCTGGTCCAAAGTGGGTCTGCAGCTCTGGAGGACAAAACCAGCCATTTTGAGTCAAATATTACACCATAAAACCAACGTATTTATTCATATTTTGCTGGCAGCTTCAATCAATCATTGAAGAATTCACAACTTGTTCGGTAGCTTGAGTAACTGTTTCAGAGTGTTTATTTTAAAATGACTAAGTTAATTGGAACTGCATAGTGAATTTGCCGTCAGAACGACAGGAATGAAAATAAGGGCAAGGTACTTTTCTCTGCAAAGACAAAGGAAATAATTGATCTTAACAGATAAGAGCTGCACAGTTTCAGAGTTTAAATGAAAGAAAAATACAACCCAACCCCACAGACATTGTGTCTGAACCCAATGTAAACTTGATAAGCTATTTAAATATTGTCTTTGCACTGGCTTAGTGATGTAACCTCCCTTGTTTTTAGCTTTTGTTTAACATTTTAGCTTCATGTTGTTGCTTTTTGTAACTGCCTGTTGAGCCAAGAGCAAAACTTTGGGACGTGTGATTGATCGGAGCGGAGACAAGTGTGCATTAGTTTCCTCAAGGCAACATCAAGTTTTAATCCAAGACATTTTAGATATATATATTTCTTTGAACAGATAATTTCTGAACTGCATTGTCAGGTTTGGGTGTTAGCTTGAAATGCTGCTAAAGTTGGATATTAGCCACATTTGCTGCTAGCATTAGTGGCTGTTAGCCTGCATAGCACCTTTATTAGGTGCTATCATGCTATGCTGTTAAAGTTGGATATTAGTCAGGTTAGCCATTAGCCTGAGTAACTGTCACCTACTATTGTAAATAACTTACATTTTGAAATGTTTAACTGGAAAAGAATTTTCTCTCTCACTGACTCTCATTCTGGATCACTGATTCTCATATTGGGGGTGAAGTTTCCTCCTGGGAAATACAAATTGTTGCATAAATCTCTACAGCCAATGTGCAAAACATCCATTGCAGATAAAGTTCATGTGTGATGATGCACAACAATAAACTTAATAAGCCAAATATGACATGCTAACAATAATTTCATTGCTAATGAAGCACTTAAAATGTCAGCTGTAAGTTGGAAAACTTTCTTGAGGTCATAATTTTGGTTTTTAAACCACTGATGATGAAACTTTTCCAGTTTAAATGCTCCAACCCTACTGTTACCTTGACTCTTTAATGCCAATTTCCCCATTACTCTCCAAACACATTGCAGGTAAAATAATTAATTTTCACTTCTAAAGACAAGAATATAACATGATTTAATACAATACTGGGGAGGAAATATCTGGATTTCACCATTAGAAAGCAGCAGGAGTTTTAAATTGTCCCACCTGGAATGAGGATGGTGATGGCGGCCTGCACGGCTCTGCGGATGATGTTATCCATGGCAAACATCCAGTGAGGTTTGATGTGGTGATTTCGCAGAACCTTGTTCACCTGGGAGCATCAGAGACTTTCAAAACAGTGCAAAATATAAACATGTCACATGTCTTAAATAAACCAAGAAATTCTAGATTTAGCAAGTCTTAGCAAACATTGCACCCATCTATTTAATTTCCTGTTTTTATTGCCCCTCACATGTTTTTCAAAATGCAATATTAAGTGTTTTTTCTACAATCTCATGATGTTTCATGCTAATCCCTGAGATTGTGCTGGTTCTGACCGAGTCCTGAAAGCCAAAAAGCACCAGCTGGATCTGGTTGATGGAGTTGGAGTCGAAGTCCAGATCCAGTTTGAGTTTGGAAATGGTGGCTGCCATGACGCGTCTTTCCGGAGAGTGAATAAAGTCCCGCAGGATGCAGATGATCTGCTTGATGTGCTCCATGGAGAGCAGCAGCTCCTCGCTTCCCTGGAATCAAAAGTTTACATCGACAAACGAAACGCAGTAAAATAAATCACTTACTGACTAACAAACATCACTGTAAAGCCTGAATTTCATGCAATTAAATGGGTTGGATGGCAGTACTCTTAAAAAAAGAACTGTGGCACCCCCTAGTGGTCATTTAAGAAAACGCAGTCTGTTTTTTTCCCCACGTTACTAAATATAAAACATGTTTTGTATGTACAGAAATTCTTTCTGTTGATCAACACAGAGGTGGAATTTTTCTTAGAATTCTGAGAAAAACGTCAGAATTTTTTTTTTCTAAATTTTGACTTTTTTTCCCCAGAATTCTGATTTTTGTTTTTCTTTGAATTTTCACTTTATTTTGATCAGAATAGATTTTTCTTTTTCACTCCAAAATTCAAACTATTGATCTTAGAAGTTGGAATAATTCTAGTAAATTCTGAGGAAAAAAATCTGAATTTTTCCTTTTTGTGGCACTCATACTCTTCCGTTGAAAACTACTGTCATTTGATTGATAAAATATTACTTAAGCATACAACAGTTATTCTCCGGGTTCCTCTGGGCCACGTAAAACTTTACGATGGTCAGTATTTGGCCCGCGGGCCTTGTGGTTGACACACGTGGCGTCTTGTTTCATCCCCACACTGACCTGGATGTGGTTCTCCTTCAGGTTGGAGATGACCTTCTCCTGGTCGTCATTCAGGACCTTGTAGAGAATAGCTCGCCTCTCGCTGTCCTTCTTCAGGAGGAAGAGGCCGCTGTCCCTGTCCTCCGGTGAGGGCGGGACGCTGCGGTCCTCTGAGACTGAACTCTCGTCCGGGACGCTGCAAGACAAGATGATTTACAACAGCCTCGGTTTCAGTTTACTTGCAGATGCAATCCTCTCCTGGCTACTGTGTGTGCCCAGCCGGGCTATATGAGTCAGCGCGGCTGGACACAACCCCACGGCGCTGTGGACGACACACAATATGTGTGTACACAGCCGCAGCTGAGGATCACAAAATAATCAAGCTTTGTTATGTTGATGTTGTAAAAGGCAGCAGAGCACAAAGACTCCACCTGGCCTCCAAACATGAGCACAATTATTTACTGAGCTGGTGAATTCCTGTGAGGATCAGGCTATAATTTATTTTTACACTTTTAAGAAAGACCAGACATTGGTGGTTCTGTTGGATATGAATTTGTCCGTTCGCCACCTTTCATTTCATACCTGTAACCAAAAAACAACATTTAATACTTTTTAAGACCACCATAAATATGATTTAAGACCGATAACAGGACAGAGGTATAGAGATGAAATGCAAAGGATCAAAACGTTGAAATTTCTGGGGTCTTTTTGTAACTCTTGGATGCAGTTTTGTGCTTCTCACATGGCTCATGGCTTTGTAGCCAGCTAGCTAGCTAGCAAGAATTAGCAGTAGCCTTAATCGCTTTCTGTCAAGCTATCTGCCTGACAGAAACGTCCAGCGAGAAAAAAACCTACATAGAATATATCAGCTCAAATAGGCCAGTCAGTTGTTGATATGCGTTCAACAACCGAACGCATATCACAGGTCTTAATATTTAAGACCTGTGCTCAACATATTTAAGACCAACTTATGCATTTAAGACATTTTAAGAATGCCCTCCCTAGCTTAATTATTCCGAATCAGTTTGTTCTTCTTGATATGTAAGTAAGTTGATTAATTAAATAATCACAAACTGACAAACTCCCAAATATTATTTACTTTAGTTCTATTTTACCTTCTGAAAATCATGTTTTACTTTTTATATATCCAGTAATTGTGGTTCTGATTTGCATTTGAGCTAATTGACTGTGGATCAATATGAAAGATAGCCACTGATCAAACCTGGGCAGTAAATATAATTCAACTGAAGTCACGCGATTACATTTCCTTTCAAGGAGATTGAGAAGATCAAGGAAATGTACTTTAACCTTCATGATGGTTGTAAAAGAAGGTAGGAATCATCTCAAAATGAGCTTATGGTCGCTACGAGGCTTCCCAGTGTCTGACGGCTCTCATTCATTTTACAGAAAACTGAAAAAGTAGAAAACTTTGCACTGTGGCAAATACAACCTGGGCATCATCATTTTTATTAGAATAAAAAATATTATCATCAGCATAAAACAGTACAAATCTGTCCCACATCTTTTCAAACAAAGTAAAGAGATCCTAAAACAAAGCCTTGAGGCACACCTTTTGTGACGACAAGTAAGCCACATATTTCTGTATATTTCTACTATATTTTTTCTGTGTAGAAAGTAATTATCTCTCATTTTATAAGACCTTACTTCTAATTTTCTTTGGACTTTGATTGTTTTTTTACGCATTGGTATGTAATAATCAACTGAATGATGACGCAACAATTATTTTGACTTTCTTTTTCATTTTACTCAAATTTTTAAACCTTTTTAAAAAAAAAAGCAGCCAAAGACTTCAGATAATAATAATGAAAACTTAAATTCAGAAAGTTTGAACAACTTTTGATCACTTTTAAAGTTTACAAGAAGGTCAAACTCAGGTATTCTGGTATCTAATGCATGCTTGTGATTTAACCCCAGCCTGTCCTCACCTTAGGTAGTTGGAGCTGGAGGTTTTGAGGTTTTCAGAGCCACAGGTTCTCTTCCTCTGGAAGAAAACGTCGTGTTTGGAGTCGCAGTCTGGACTCACTGAGCCATGTTCGCTGCTGCTGCTACCGGCGGCTTCACCCTGCTGCTGTGCTGGAATGGAAACGCTGTGGATGTAGTCTGAAAACACAAACATGCAGGGGAGATGTGTTAGCATGAAAAATAAAGGTATAGAAATGCAGCAAATGTTTCTGACGCAAACAAACAACTGAACGCGGTGTGTTTATCTGTCTCCCACCTGATGGTTTGTAGGCAATTTTGCTTTTTTTGCCCTTGGTGGTTTGCCTGAGGAAAATGTCCCTGAGCAGATCTGCAGCGATGGGTCTCTTATTAGGATCGGGTTCAAAGCAGCGCAGGATGAAGGACTTTGCTTCTAGGGACAGAGATTCAGGAATCTCTGGGTGGATTTTAAACATTCCCACCTGCAGCAGAAACTTAGTGTTTAAACATTTTCATTAACAGGAAGTGGAAACATCTCAAAGATGGTGACTCTACACGGCTACCTTAAACATGGCCGCCTGTGGCTCTCCGAGCTCGTGAAACGGAGGTTTCCCAGTGGCCATTTCAATGATGGTGCATCCCAGAGACCAGATGTCAGCCGGGGCGCCGTAACCTCGAGGGCCCTTATCAATGATCTCTGGAGCCATGTACTGCAGAGTACCTACAACAAACCAAACATTTCTAAAAAAAACAAAAACAAAAAATGTCGTTTTCCGTATTGTAGAAGATTAATTCTGGTCTAAATCTAAATATCTTTGTTTGTGATTAATGCAGTTGGTGAGCAAACAAACACCAGATGAGATAATTAGCATAAATTGAATTTTCCCTGCATCCAAAAGTTCAAAGTACGTTTAAGGAACAGCCATAAAAAAGAGCCGTGGGAGACGAGCAGCAGAAACAGATAAGACCTGCTAATGAAAGGTAAACACCCTTCTGCCTCTGCTTGATTAGCTAATCTAATTACACACCTCTGTGGCTGCAGGAGGAGGCCAGATGGCCAATGAATGTGTATGTCCACACACGCTCGCATGCTTGAGTGTTTCCATAGAGGCTGATAGAGGCTCTTGACATTTGGAGGGTCATTTGATATTTACTCTCATAGCATCAGACAGCAGCATTTCAATTACTCCGTTTATTTATTGCAGACTGATTTGCTGTCTGTGCAGCCCGACGTATAACTGCCTGCTTAGTTCTTGAGTCAATTTGTTGGTTTAAATTAAGAATTTAATATATTTTCACATATTTATTTTAACATTAATGTAAAGTTAGCTGTAGTTCTGTTATCTTTTTATGCTTACTTTGTTAAAAACTACTTAATATTTTTGTAACACTGCAAAAACACAAAATTATACCAAGTATTTTTTATCTAGTTTCCAGCACAAATACCTTAATACACTTGCATAAGATAAAACTAATTTAGAAGCAGGGGCGATTCGAAGATCTGACCTTTAGGGGGCCTCAGCCCCCAGCAGGACCAAGAGAAGTTATTCGTTGGTGCATTTTTCTAAACGTCACTGCTTATTTACATACGAACATAAGAAATTTAATAGTTTTGTCCAATTAAAACTGTTAATAACTACATACAGAGTTCAACAATCTTCATTTTACTTAAACATGTACCTATAAAGAGTAAAATCAGAGGCCTGATAATTATTTCCAGAGCTGTATATATATGAAACAGAATCAGACGACATCATACCTCTTTTGTTAGAATGAGGGTTGAACCCGCAACCTCGGAGTTATTAGCTTCATGCTCTGACCAGCTGAGCAAAACTAAGCTGGTCAGAGCATGAAGAGTTCTCATGCATTAAAAAATATTTAATTTTTTTTTTCCAAAAGCAAGTGTTGATTTTATTTTCAAGCAATTCTTTTTTATTTTGAAGAAGTGATTTTATTTTATTTTTTAAATAAAATTATAGTTTTGAGACATTTTTAATTTTGAGTATTGTATTTCAGAGCCATTTTTTATTTTGAAGGATTGATCTTGTTTTTGAAACATTTTTATTTTATTTTCCATTGTTTTAGTTTGAAGGTTTTATTTTATTGTTTTTATTTTGAAACAGTTTAACCTTGGAGTTATCAGAACCATGCCTTAGGCTTCCGATGTCCAGCTGGGGATCGATCCGACGTCCTCAGGATTTGCAGTACGGCACTCTACCAGTTCAGCTATCCTACCGTACAGAATGATGCGGTTCCTCTCCGGATCCACTCTGTCTTTTACACAGCAGCAAACTGCGCCATGACGGACACGTTGTTTTTTCACTCACGTCTGTACTTTCTAAAGCGTTTTTTCTTCTAAGGACATGGAATCGGGTAGAGGAAGATTTAAAAAGACGCGGGTTGCTAGCAGCTCACCGCGGCTGCGTACTTTCCGTCTCTAGGCAACCGTGACGTTCAGCGTCGGTCCGGAGCGTTCAGGGGTCCTTCAGCTCCTGCCATGACAGTGGAGCTGACCTTAATATTGCCTGTGTTTTATTTTGGCCATTATTGTTAAACTTAGTGTTGATGTGTTTATTATTATAGGCGTGTCAATAATAAGATTTCAAGAGAGAATTTGAATAAAAAATTCCTTAAATATTGAATTAAAAAGCATTAGCTCCCCTACCAGATAAAGATTTGTTGTTATAAATGGCATAATCTGCCAGTGGAACCAGTAAGTTTTAAAACAATATTAAGAAATTATTGACTTAAATTAGGATACTATTTTCTAGTGTATTAACATATTTGCACTAGAAAATAGACCAAAAATTAAGATTTTGTGTTTTTGCAGTGCAGCTTTCTATCAGCATTGACTCAATTTATTATGTTTATAATAATAAACATTATAAACATCTTGTTTTTAAATATTTTTTAAATATAAAAAACAAGATTAGACATAGGGTTTAGGTTTTATTATTTACATATGTTAGTCTTTATTTCATGTTAAAGAGTGGCGTCAATGATGTTAGCTGTAGGAGGTTTATTAACTTAAAAAGTTAGCCGATCAACAATATTTCACCTCTAATAAATTCATTTATAATACAAACTCTTGTGTTTACTGTTTCTGGTTTTCTATCCTCTGTCTTATTTCTGTCATAAGCATCGCCGGAGATATTGCAGGCTACCTGTAAACGTTTCTGTGCAGGGATTTACTCCAGCCAAGCGTTTGGACGTTCCAAAGTCAGAGATCTTCAAGACGCCGCTGTAGGTGTTTACCAACACATTGTCTCCCTGTAGAAGATAAAATGGAGGTTAATTACCATTTTACTTACCTTAAAATAAATATTTTTTGCTTAATGTTGTTTTTTAAGCACTAAAATAAACAATTTAATTAGTAACAGAGTGCCACAGGGCACTGTTCTCGGTCTGTTAATTAATTGTTCTTCTCAAAACTTTAATATCAAATTTAAACCAGAATAACTTTAGTTATTAAATATGTAGGGTGATTCCCACATCCCTCAGACAGATAAACGTATTTAAGAGGAGCTAAAACAGAAGCTGCGTTCCCATACACCATATAATTCTGCAATTTGACATTTTGGAAAAAAAATGTGCTCCATGGAAATACGGCAATTAAAAAAAAAAACTCTTGGTTTTTAATAAAATGTTTTGGCACTAGGATAAGGAGGTTTTTATTACCATTTTGAAATTACTTTATTTCGCAAAACTGCAATGGAAACACATTTTTCGCGTCACCTGAGTCACATGATCAATAACAGGATGTTACTACTGGCAGAAACCATGAAGAAGAAAACAACAGGAAGTAGTTGTTTATTACACAAACTTATTCATGTGTGATTTTAATTACGTTTCTTATTTAATAGAAACACTGCAATTATGAAATTGTGTTTTTTTGACATTAGTGGAATACAGACAAGGTTTTGCCCAGATTTGAACTGGATTATTAACCTGCCACTGTAAAAAATCAGTTTCTCTGAAGCTACCCCATATTTATCAGTTTTGTATTTAACTACTGGCACCTTTATATCTCTGTGGACAATCTGGTTCTCATGCAGGTACCGCAGACCCTCCAGGATCTGTCTGGTGTAGAAAATGATTGTCGCTTCTTTCAAAGGTCCCCATTTTGACCTCAGCAAAGCAGACAAGCTTCCTGGAAAATAAAAATGTCCAACAACCTGAAAGCTTAAAGAGGTCGCCTTATTTCATAAGATTCAATCTAACAGTGTTTATCCTTCAAGGTGAGGCAACAGATTCTCTCGGGTGCAGATTTGTACCTCCAGGCACCTGTTCCATGAAGATCTTGATGTATCCGTTCTCAGAAACCGAACCCAAATACTGAACGATGTTCCTGTGCTTCAGGTACTTGTGAAGGGCAATTTCTTCATGAAGTGGCTGCGAGTATCTGAATCACAGAAAGAGAAGAACAGAAAAAGAGAAAATGCTAATTTTTAATTAATTTTTATAAAACTTATATGCGTTTTCTGTGGAGCGACTGTTGTTGACTGCAAATATTCAGGCTGTGGTCAATTACTAGACCTTTGATAAAATCATCAGACAAACTTCACATCAGCTTCACATGTAAATATCAGTTGACCTCCAGAAATTAAGGAAGTTGGCACCAGTAAATCAGTGCATTTCTAAGATTTTGCATTTATTATTACGAAAGAAGATTCGAGCCACTGCAAAAAAGGAAATAAAATCTGGGTTTAATCTCAGAATACTGACTTTAATCTTCTGAGATTAAAACAGCTTTTTATTATGGAGCACAAATATGAAAATTTGGGGCGATATTGATTGATATCCGATTTTAATACTACTGTCATGGCCGATAACCGATATTCACCAACATTACATAAAGCGCTGAAAAAAATTAAGAGACCATTTAAAATGATCAGTTTTTCTGATTTCACTCTTTATAGGTATATGTTTGAGTAAAATGAACATTATTCTTTTATCCTATGAATACTGACATTACAAGCAAATATTTAGTATTTATTTGCAAAAAATGAGAAATGGCCAGAATAATGAAAAAGTTGAAACATCCTGACTACTTTTTATGTCAGAGTTATTCCGCCTTTTTAGCTTTATTTATAATAGATTCAGTTTTTTAAAATTGTGCTGGTATCCTACCTGCTGTCTCTTTCAGGGATCTCTTTTATAGCGATCCGGACCTGGTTGCTCAGGTCTCTCCCAGCATACACCACTCCATAAGTGCCCCGGCCCAGAACCACCCTGTCTCCGTTCTCGTCCGTGTCGTATTCATACTGAAACAGACATAAACACAAAACTTGCACCAACAGAGCATTGTTTTATAACAGTTATGAAGCCAGAGACTGACCTCCAGCGTGTCTCCATCGCCCTCTCCTTCCAGCTCCACGGCGTTCCCTGTACCATCAGAGATCATCTCTTTCACCAGGGAGCAGAACCTGATCCACGCCCATATGAACCCACATTAAAACTGTTATTTTGGGGTTTTAGACTCTAGATTAAAACAAAAATACTGTGCAGAGCACTGAAGTCATCTCTCATTCCTTTATTTTCATGCTTTCAGGTTGCCAGGTTTTCATGTAAGTCTTCCTATGATTTCGACTGGAAGGGCTTCAGAAGTTTGTCACACTTTTATAACAATATTCACATTTCTTTTGCTGAGTAAGTAAGAAAAAGAGCTAAATAAATAAACTTAAAGAGACATGGGGTAAAATATTGGCATCCGTCAGTTTTTTTTTTTAGTTTTCTCCTGGTTTTTCAAGTTTCTTTCGAGTTTCTGCAGATTTATTTCACAAACGTTAATTTAAGACTTTTAAAGACTTTTAAGACTAATGTGAAAAAAATTAAGACCTGAATCACAACAGAAAATTGTGAATAAATAAATCAAAGTGAGCCAATGGTGAAGATGAACATCATCTGGCCAACTGCTAACAAATTTGCACTGACTCATGACGGACATAAAAAAGCTAGCTAGCTTAACTCTTTCTAGCTAGCTAGTTAGCTAGCAACGAGCGAGCAGTAGTTGCAACTTCATATAGTCACAGAAGACGGTACCGTAAAGCCTTGCAAAAAATTAAAACAAAACATACAATATGAGATGAAATAGCATTAGCTAGCTTTATCCTTACTAGCAAGCTCATTAAGTAACAACGAGCTAGCGGTAGCTGCAATTGTCTTGAGTCACAGAAGACAGTAGAATAAAGAAAAACTACATAAAATATGAGATTAAATTGTATTATCACAACTATATTTAAAACCTGGGATTAATGTATTTAACGGTAACTTTTTTTTCCTTCTTTTTTAAATTAATGTAAGACATTTTAAGGCCTTAATTTTACATATGTGAATTTAAGATTATTATATTTTTAAGATTTGCAGATACACTGTTCTTAGAGAAATTTCTTTAACCGCTCTGGAGTGTTTTTGGGACCTCAAACCTGAATTGACAAAAGATCTGAAATAAAATTTGTGCAGTGCAAAATTTATTTATTTTTTTTTAACTATTATACGAGATTACAAAAAGTCTGGCTAAGATTTTAGGTAGTGGTTTAAAAGTTTTGCAAAGCTTGCACATGCTCTGTACGCACAAACACCTACACAGACACATCTAGAGGCGTGTGTCCTCACCGACCGCACTGCTCCTCGGTAGAGAAATAGATCTGGAAGTCGTCAGAGTTGTCATGGACGTAAAGGAAGCAGCAGCGCTCGTCAAATTTGCTAATACTGCAAATGGAGCGGACAGAAAATGTAATTTAAGCATCAGTTGAAAAATACAAGAAAAACAAAGATAATGTGGGGGAAAAAAACAGATGGGGGAGGGTATTAAATTCTTAATTCATGTCAGATCAGATTTTTGTAAAACGTGCAGCAGCAAAGAGAAAAATTCGCCTGGTTAAGTTACCATTAACAATCATGAGTCACATTTTCTCTGTTACTTCACTCTGAGCCCATCTATAGGTGTTTTAGCAGCGTCTCAGGTTGCACTACTTATGCAGCTGCTGGTTTAAAAATGCAGGAGGCGGTTAGGTCACATGGCAGGACGCCCAACCTTGTAATTAAACCTGCAGTTCCAGGTGGCAAAATCCGCATTCAGTTCACACACGTTGGAAATGATTCACACATTTCCAGAATGCAAGTGTGGAAACTAAGAGGCTGCTTTCTCTTGTAAAGGCAATCTATAATAATACATGTTATTTTTGGAGTTTCAGTGTAAAATTAAATCAATCACACTCATCATGTTCATGAATTAACTCGACCTGAGCTGTTTGTACGTACCTAATGCCTTTAATGGACGTTGCAGTGAAGTTCCACTCATGGATTCCCTTCTGTGGAGTTTAAAATGCATAATTTATAATTCATGCTGAAATCAAAAATAACTGAAGCTGAAATAAACACATGTTGAAACCAAAGTGCATGATGATTTAGCAAAAAACAGCAAGTTTTACCAAGTGATGAATCTGTCAGTGATAATTTAAAATATGTATAATTCTTACGCTTTCAACAGGAGAGACATGCCAGATGGAAACATGTTTCTCTTCTGCTTCATTGTTTATGGACACATAGGAAGGCTGGTAAACTTTAGTTGGCTCCAGAATCAAAACCTACAAAACATACAAAAATATTAGGATTTATTGTGTTATTTTATATCACACGCTAAGAAAGTTTTTTACTTTAAATTATCAGAATAAAGTCAAAATAATCTTTTTACGACTATTCTTGTAAAATTATGACTTTATTCTCAAAACAGTATGACCACATACAATATGAATCTATTGTAATATTGCAAGTATAAAGTGGAATGAGAATAAAGCTTAACAATGTGAGAATAAAGTTTAAAAATGTGAGAATAAAGTTTTAAAATATGAGAATAAAGTTTAAAAATGTGAGAATAAAGTCAAAATAATCAGAAAATACAAAAATGAACTTGTACAAGAATAAAGTCATAATGTTTATTTTAGCAACATTATGATTTTATTCTTCTAATATTAAGACTTTATTCTTGTAATTTTATTTATTTCTCAGTATTTTTAACACGTCATCATAATTTTAAACATCTGTTTCTACAGTTAGGTCGAGTAGGAATTATAATAATAATAATAATAGTCAATTTTATTTATAATAACCTCAATATGTAAAACTTAAATATCAAAATGTGTGTGTTTTAAGTTTATTTATTAGTTGTTTGTACAGGAAAGCGCAGTCTCTTGGTGGTTCCCTGCGTTGCCTCCACGATGATGTCCATCCAGAAGTCAAGTCTTTCTCTTTGGGGCGAATGCTCCACTGCCTGCTTTTTAAACCTCTGGATCAGCTGCAGGTTCTGCACCACTGACCGCAAATACCTGAAAGGAAACAATTAAACAAATCAAAAATTAATGAGGCCAGTGAGCATCAGTAATCTCCTCTGAATGCATGCCATTATCCTCAAAATGTTGGTTAAAGAATATCTAATGGCGAGTTACAGTAAAAGTAAAATGCAGCGTATATTGGAAATAATTTTCTTGACTTGGACTATTCTGTTATTTAAAATAGAACTGATTTTGTAGTTTTGGCAAAACCAAACTATTGTTATTGCAAAAAAGCATAAAAAGCATGTTTGTTCTTCCATTAACACAAGTGCCTTTAAGTCATATACGGTTTTATTAGTAAATAATGTGAAAAATGATGAATATAAAGACTTCATATCTCCAAATAGTGTAGAAGCTAGAAGCTCCTATACAATAAGTTTTACGAAAACAAAATAATTTGATATCCTTCAACTACAACAGGGTATTAGGACCATTATACACAGCAAAAAAAAGTAAATAAAAAATAAAAAAGGAAAAATATCTGAGCCTGAAAAGTCAAAAATTTGATAATTATTTTTTAAAAATAAATCTTCTAGAAACAAACTTGGGAATTTGTGAGTTTCAAAAGGCAAACATTTTCTAATTCAGAAATTTCCATGTTTTTTCTTAAAGATTTCTGAGATTAATTTAAAAGTTTTTGAGTTTATTTGTATCAAATTTTCAACTTTTGGAGATCAGAAATTTCTTTTATTTGTTTTTTGTTTTAAAAATCTTAAAGAAATATTTTCCTGCTGTTTTTTCTACCTATAATGGCCCTAAAACACAGTCAACACTGTTTTACTGTTTTATTTGCTACTTTATTTACTACGTGCGTAACAAATATAGTAACTGCTATGCAACTGTTAAAGTTATTCAACTATACACTTCTGAGTTTTTAGTTTTTAAAAGGCACCTTTTCCAAAGTTTGTAGAGGATTCACTTTTTTTTTCTTCCGTTGATGTTAGCTTAAAAAAATTTGATACTGTTAGCATTTTGCTAACTATTTTTCTTCTTGCCAAACTTGCGATCAGAAACGTCTCTACACAAGGAAAGTCTGAATATAGAAAATGGAAACTAGATTAACTGTGATGCGCTACCATAGCGGCGGCTTCAGTTTGAACAGTTTCTCAGCCGCTTGAGTAGCTTTGGGAATATCGCTAGCTAGCATGCTAACGGTGAAGAACTGGCCCACGTCCCAGTAGTTGTTCATTTTCTCCAGGGAACCTTTACGCCCCAGCAGGCTGTTTAATCTCACACCTGAAAACAAAAATAAACAGTTAATAAAACCACTAATTTGCTGAAAACAAGACACAACTACAACACAGCTTTGATTTAGCCCAAATACTGGGCACTTTCACCCTGACAGCTCTATTTATGAAACACAAATAAATCAAAACAAATTTTACATTAATACATTGAGTTATATATGAATCTCTAAAAGAGAAATTTGTGCTTCACCTAACTTTGTGTAACCGGTTTGTTAAACAATTAAAATGAACTAATTTGCCCTTAGGTGTAAATGGTAAAAGATAGATATTTTATAAATATTTCAATTATAGAAATAGTTTTCTAAAACAAGTAAAAGTTTTTAAATATACAAATTTGATGCTAAACTTAAATTTGAGTAACCAGATTGTTACATAGAAATGGTATAAGAAGAATATTTTAATTATATCTTTTATTGCTTTCGAGAAAATGATAAGTTCAAATACACAAATTATTAGTTTTAAAATATATTTATCATTTAAAATGGTAAAATAACATATTTGAATAGAAAGGAACATGAATAAATTTAAATTGTCCTTCCTTATATTTATGACTCATTGTGGAGATAGTCTTAAAGTTATTTTTACTCTAATAATGTAATTTAATTGTAAAAAAAAAAACAAACTGAAAGACAATTGTTCTACTTATTTTATTTTTTTACCTTGGTTTCCTATTTGGAGCAGTTGACTATTTTAAAATATGACAGATTATGACTAAAATAACTCTGCGACTTTCAGTTGGTAAATAATATTCACCACATTTCTGAAATCAGACAATTGTAAAATGACTAAAAATCCTCTTATTGTCAAGTAAGCGACTGTCTTTTGCATCCAAAAACATAAAGAGTCTAACAAACCATTTTAAACACAGCTGAAAATCCACACAAATAAAAAAGACAAAATAAAATAAACATGTTTGCTTAAAATCAACAGATTCTGTGACTGTAGGAAATAAATTAAAGGGATTTCATGTCACCTATTTTTCTCAGTTCAATGGAGCTCTCAAACTGCTGGCCGGCGACGATGAGGAGGACGGCCAGGTTAATGCCGGAGTAGAGAGTGGGCTGCAGTTCAAAGCCCTTTCTGTACCTGCAGGCGAAACAAAACAAAACAAATAAATTGATTCTATGAAGAAAAGAGAACCATTTTCAAAACGAGTCTCTTCTCACCACTGTATGGCGTTATCTCTGTTTACAGTGTCTTTGCAGTCCGAGTCGAGGAAAATGTCCTTGTAGATCCGACCGCAGAGGCAGAACATGTCCGGGGCGGGATGTTCGCTCGTCTGCAGCACCTGGAGCATCACTCTGAGAGCCTGCTCCCGATCTCCTGGACTGTTCCTCCTGCAAGCATTCACACATTTAAATATAAAAGCCTGATCAGGTGAGATTCCTGAAAGTTACGGTCACTTTAAAAAAACCTTAATGCTCCAAATTTGTCATCGGTTTGTATGACTAATATTATGGTTAATAGATGGATCACTTGTTGGAGTGAAGTTAAGAAAAAAAAAAACAATTTGAAAATCTTTAGGTAACAAGTTTAATAAACAATTTATCCTTTACTGGGAATTTACCAGCGTCATCAGCAAAGTGGCAAATGGAAGCAAATAGGAAGATATGACAATAACCATTGATAATAGAATAAAAATGAGTCAGAATTCTGAGATTAAAGAAAGAATTTAGAATTTTTTTTTTCACAATTCTGGGATTAAAGTCAGAATTCTGAAATTAAAGAGATTAAAGTCAGAATTCTGAGAAAAAAAAAACAGAATTCTGAGATAAAAGTAAACAAATTCAGATTAAAAAAGTTAGTTTTTTTCTGAGGCACTAGTCCTTTTCTGTATTTTTAAGAATTGAAAAATAAATCAAAACGTCTCCAGATTGTATCGGAAGCTTGAATTTTCTGCATCATCGTCTGGTCTTTAATGCTCCAACAAGTCACAAGAAACCAAACTAAAACAGCCGTAATGCTTACAAAGAACACTAAATTTCTTTTTAGTAAAGTTTGAACTATTTCGTCACAAAAGAAAAGCACAACATGGGTATTGTTTACCTATTGAGAGCAAAGGCGTAGTGGAACTGGATCATCGGTTGGGTTGCCAGATCACAAGTAGGCAGCGTCTCCAGAGTCTCCACAAGCTTAACCATGGCATCATAATCCTGTTTATCAAACAGCAAACATAACCAGGTAAAAAACAAAAATCTTTTCAAAATAAATACTTTTATAGAGGATTAAAAAGAATTTTGCGTGTTATCGTTTGAGTACCTGAATGTCTCTGTAGGAAAACAGCAGGTTCATGACGATGTCCTGCGTTAGGACCTCGGTGTTGTCCATCCTCAGTTTGATTCGGGCCAGCTCCTTGGCCAGCTCCTCGCCCTGATACTTCTCCCTGGCTTTCCGGATGTCGTTCAGCAATGTGTCCTTAAAAGACGCGCTGAAAAGTTAAAAATGGCGGATAAACATCACTTCAATTGAAACAGGAAGCGAAAACTGTTATTACGGTTAAGGGCCAGTATTTGAGGAGTTTCAGATTTTCTGGAAGTAGGTTTTTATTTGTGTTACTTTTATCTACTGTAGAATAACACCCTGGAATAACAAGGTTATTCCCACAGGCTGCCAAACTCGAGGCCCGTGGGCCAAATTCGGCACGCCATAACTATTTATGTGGCCCTCTGCCATACACATTGAACTTTAAGATAACAGTTGTCCGCTTAAATGTTATTTTACCCGTCAAATCAATTCAGCTTTCATTTGTGTAGAACCGAATTACATCAAAGGAAAGATGTTAAATGTTATTGCTACATTTTAAGAAGTATTCATTAAAAGAGGAGAAAACGATAAAATTTTAACAGATTGTTTATGGGTAATTTTATTAGTAGATTCTGATACAACCAACCCAAAAAATAAAAATGAGTTTGACACCCGTGGGCTAAAGCTAGTGGCTAGTTAGCATCATTGTTTACCTTTACTGCACAAAAAGAAATTCATGCCGTTTAACTTTTCCTAATGCAATATAAATAAAAATGCCAAAGTTGGGCTTTTTGTGATGAAATATTGTTTTGAAAGAAACTGTTAAGTGTTCTTTTAAAGTTAATTGCTTTTAGGATAACATGTGTTCAGTTGTTCTTCCTCAGCAAAAGAAATCAAGCTCAAGCCAAATGGTTTGAGAAAATCACTTTCAAATGTACCACACAGTTAGTTTGTAGCATCAATATTGTGAATTCTGGCCTCTGTTACCATTTTATCTGTGCTAAATCACTGTATAAATCAATCCTTTGAGTGTAGCTGTTTACTGTAATTGGAGGAGAGAAGTGTTTTTGTTCCTGTCTCACCATGATGTCACATGGATGTCCTTCAGGAGGCTGGTGAAACGGTCGGTCAAGGGGACGCACAGCGGCCCCAGCAAGTTGTCCCAGCTGGGCTGCATATACTCGCTAGCCCTGCGCTGTGCGTCGCTCTCACAGCACATATACTCATGGTTCGGAGTCACAATGTATGGGATGAAGTAGTAATTACCGCTGGAAGCCTGGAGGATGAGAGGCGGTGGTGTTTAAAAGATAACGAGGAAATCACAGACTTTCAAAAACCTGCAAATGTAGATGTAATAGAGTTACAGTGCAGGTAAACACACAGAGGGCAGGTGTGAAGCCTCGTTTTAATTAGCACCACGCTAAAGCAGGAATGTTCAAACTTTTGGACACTGAAGCCACAAAATCTTTTGTATTTTTCTTCTTAATTATTATTGCAAAAACTATTTACATTTTTTATTTTTATCTGCCAAATAAACAACAAACTAAGTATTCCTAGTCGGATTTCTGCAGATGAGTAAATTAGTAAATTATTTATAAAACACAAAAAAGTTTTTAAAATCTGCAGGTTTGGCATATTTAAAAAAAAAGATTCTGATTTTTTTTGTCTTTTTTAACAACAAGAACAGAATGTTTCTCACTCTTGTTTTATTTAAACAAATGTATATAAATTATTAAATCAAACTAAAAGTAAAAACCTGGATGAATACTTTGTGTTGCACCCCAACATTGATTTTAAATGTGGATCTTCATCAGCTGCCTGAACTGGCAAACTAAATTTATCCTGGACATTTCTGAACGTATGTAACAGCTGATATTTAAACACGCGGTCACATCACTACATGGAGCCATAAATTATCACATGTTTCACACTATGGGCTAAGAAAAGAACAAGTTCCAACATGCTAACAATGTTCCACACAGAAGTGGACAGTCGGGTGATGAAGCCCCTTTCAGATCCGAGTTCTCAATAAACATGCAAAAACGATATGGGGGTTAGAACCACAAGATGCAAAACATCACAGGAAAATAAAACATAAAAGGAGAATAAAACTGATTAAAAGCCACTCTGTGAAAATTAATTTCTAGATGCTTCTTAAAAGAATGAACAGAGTCACGACAGCGTCATGATGGAGATAACGTAATGTCACCATTTGATATGACTGACAGTTTTAGATATTCAGTTGGTTTAAAAGAACAATAGATCTCAATATCATCAGCATAGAAATTAAAAGACATGTCTGGGAACTGTCTGCCGCACAGAGAAGTTAAATAAAAGAAAAATAAGAGGTCCAAAATCTGAGCCCTGAGGTATCCCACATGGCAACCTCTTGTATTCTGACATTAAAGCTACAGAATGTAACTGCAAGTAAAATCACATGTGAATAAGTTTGTTCCCGAAAGAGATTATTAAAAATCACACTGCGCCATGATCCTCCAACAACTTCCTGTTGTCTTCTTTGTCTTTTCCTGCAGTAGAAACATCCAGTTCTCAACCACGTCGCTCGTGTAATATGAAAAAATTGTTTTCGGTGCAGTTTTGTGAAATACACACATCCACTTCATCCTAGCGCAAAAACCTTTTATCGAAATTGACATGTTTCCATTAAGTTAATTTGCTCAATGAATCACAGCTCTTAGCTGCTTTTTCAGTACTGATATGTGCAAAACTGTGTCAAAAACACAATTGCACTGATTCCATTAAGTAAGAAACAGAATTAAAATCATGTGAGTAAGTTTGTTCACGCAATAAGTCATTAAAAAATATGCTGTGCCATCATCCTCCAACCACTTCCTGCTGTCGTCTTCTTCGTAGTTTCCGCCAGTAGTTATATCCAGGTACTTGATCACATGACTTGTGTGATACAAAAAGTGTTTCTATTGTAGTTTTGTGGAATACACTCATCCACCTCATTCTAGTCCTAACACTTTTTACCAAAACAATTTTGTTTTTTCGAAAATTGTCCTGCTTCTGTTAAGTGAATTTATTTTTGTAATTCCAATTTGCGCAATTTGGTCAATGGAAATTCAGATCTATTCCACTCCTCTCTGGATCGTGGAGGCCATCATTTGTTAGTAGTTGCTGTTTTGAGGAACTCTCTCTGCATGCTTTGCTGCAGGCAGGGTACCTACTTTATTTCTCAGTCCAGAGCCTCGGTACTCTGGAGGCAGCTGAATCCAAGGGAAGCCTAATGCTGGAGGACGACTGGCCTACTCCATACAGGCAAGCAGAGAAACACAGTACAATAAACACCAACTTCTGGGAAAACCTGCTGCTAACAAGCTGTCAGGACTCTGTTTGGCGGTATGTAGTGAGAAAGAGAGGCGCAGTTCCACGAAAGAAAAGCATGTGGACATGCATTCCTGAATGCATTTCAGCACCAGAGGACTGACTGCTCATGTCATGGATGCTGTTCCTGGAAACACTGTGTGCACATAAATCACACAAACATGCAGAAACTTACTGTGTTTTTCTGTGCAACCATGTCCTGCAAAGAAACACAACAAAGAGTGAGTGTATTTCACAGCATGAGAGGTTCTAAGGAGAACTGGCTGTGCAGCACACAGATCTGGAAATAACTTCCTGGATCACTTTGTTCTGAGGCGGTGTGATGGAATGGCATTCATGCACTCTGGTTACACCGAGGGGCATGCACGCGTACCTTCAGTGACTGGGCTGTGTCCGGGTCGGTGTCGTGGTACAGGATGACGTTGTTGGCCATGTCGAAGCTTTCCCTCACACCCAGGTGGTAAAACAGCGACGGCTGCCGAAACACGTCACTCATGTCCACGACGGCGATGTCTGGAACGAAGCGGCAGCAGGTGATTACAAGAGGAAATCTAATTTCCTATTCGCAGTCCTGCGACCACCATAGTTGAGTCAAAGAAAGTTTCTGAGTAAGATCCCAGATTAAATTCACAATATGAGCATTTTTATTCTTCCATTTGGGCGCTAATAAGTTAATGTTTTTTGGTGTCTGGAAAATTAGTCGTTTCATTACCTAGCAACCCGAGCCAAGCCAAGCCCGTTACCTAGCAACCTGAGCTTCTGGAACATTTGATTGGCTGGTTTTACCGCTTTATGCACTGTACACTGCAAAAACACAAAATCTTACCAAGTAGTTTTGGTCTAGTTTCTTGTGCAAAGATTTTTGTAAACTTGAAATAAGACAAAACTAACTTACAAGTAACTTTTCAGCAGGATTTATCAGTTTGTTTTAAGTCAATAATTCCTTAATATTGATGACAACATACTAGTTCTATTGGCAGATTATTTTACTTTTAGGAAGAAATTTTTTCCATATTATAAGTGAAATAATAAAACATGTAGTTTTTCCATTAATATAAAGGAATTATTGACTTCAAACAAGCACCCAAATCTTGCTGAAAAGTTACTTATAACTTAGTTCTGTATAATTGTATAATTTCAAATGCACTGAGATATTTTCACTGGAATCTGTACCAAAAATACTTGGTAAGCTGTTGTGTTTTTTGCAGTGTACAATGGCTGCTGAAAAAGATAAGTGTTTTGTTGTTGATTTTCCATCCAATGTGCATCTCTGTTGGCTGTGCAGGAGGCTCCACTTCTGCCTTTCAAAGACATATGTAGAACGGTTCGTTCTTTTTCTTGTTGAGCTAGCATGACATTCAACATTTAACATGCTAACATAGATAAGTTTTTACATTCTCTGATTGTTACATGGTCTCAGTAGAATTTGTCCATGCATCCTTAAAAAGTATTAAATTAATGGCTCAAAATGTAAGGCCTTAAAATGTCTTGAAATGAAAAAAAATATCAAGTTGGACTTAAATATGTTCTTCATAGGTCTTAAATTTTGCAGTAGGACTATTTAATCTTGCATATTACATGTATTATATTTATATTATAACTTTTCTGTCAGGCAATAGCACTCTGACATCTACATTGACGGTTGAGGCTACTGCTAACTCACTGCTAACATATTCTTGCTGTCTGACTAGTGAATTAGCTAGCTTTTGTGCGTCTGTCATGGGTAAATTTATCGCCAGTTTGCTGGTCAAAGTTCTATACATCTTCTGTGGAGAAACAAGTCTTAAATTTCATTCATAATGGTCTTTAACAGGTCTTAACAAGTCTTGAATTTCAGTTGGCGTAACCTGCAGAAACCTTGTTATAACCGGAATGATTCACAGCTGTTTTCTTTCTGTTTTCTTCAATATTTCTTACTTTAGAATGATTATATTTAATTAGTTTGGAAACTCATATCCTATTCCCTAAGATATTTCTTTCTCTTGCCATTTGTTCACTAGAAAAACTACTAAAACTCTTTTTTCATAGAAGCAGTCATACAGGTGAAAAGCAAGTGCACCAGGCTGTTAATTTCCCACTTAAATCGCACTAAAGCACCAATGGAAACAGCTTTTTCTGATGACTTTCGTGATGACAGCCGTGGGAACTCTTGGTTTTCTATGTCTGTGAAAAACAAGCAGCTTCTATTTTTTAGTGAAGAAATGAGCAGATTCCTTCCTGGAGCAGGTGGTTCTTCCAGATTCCAGGAAATTATGGAAACCACGAATGCTGGCAGCGATTCAAATGAATCAAAAGCTAAATCACCATGAGTGAAGAGAACAAGAACAAACATGCAGACATGTTTTCATGTACAGGCAAAATTAATAAGAACAGTCTGCCAACGACTTACACACTTAAAATTAAGCATAAAGCTTTCATTAAAAGCACGTATCATAACTTATTTGTGATTTTATTAATCAATAAAAACATATATGTTGCAATAGCTGTCCAGCCTTTTCCACTGATATTTATATTTGGAAATTATTTCTGAGTTTTTAAGAAATATGAAATTATCTTTAGCTCTCTGCACAAATTCTGTCTGCAATATAAATGTTGCACCCAATAGCGTGTCAACTAACATTTACTTTCCAATATTTTAGATATTTTCTATGATGAAATCTGCAAATTTTTTGACAAATAATGCCAAGGAAAATCTGCAAATGAACTGTGAAAATGCGATGAACCATCTGAAATATTTTTAATAAAAAAATAAGGGGGCCTTTTTAATATATTTCCTTGGTCTGCATCACTCCTTTTCAGTTTTCCTTCTCTTCATCAAACTGTATCTTTGGCTGAAGATTCATAATCAAACACTGAGTTCAGCCAAGGTCCACAGATTTACAGCAGGATGAACGTTTTCTGGCTTTCTGTCACAGCTTTCTAAGAAATGCAACAGAAGCATTGTTCAGGCGGTTAATCATGTCTATGTCAACGTGCTCTGACAAGTCAGAATCTACCATGAGGGAAGACTCATCTTTTCCCTTCTTTGTCTCCCTTAAAGGGGATCTATTATGAAAAATTCACATTTTGCGCGTTTTTGTGCTTCCATTTGCGACTCAGTTTCTTCTAGAAACAGCACAAAAAGTTTAAAAAATCATTTTTAAGTTACTGTGAAAACTGATTTTTTCACTATGAGTTAAAGCCTTATGGTGTCTGGAAAATGAGCCGTTTCAAAAGAATCCCAATTGTAAAGTCACATTTGACAAGCACTGTCCAGTTACCTAGCAACCCCAGCAAAGCTCACCGAAGTTGAAACCGAAGTTGAGCTCCAGAATGTTTGGTCAGCTGGTTTTACTGCTGTTTTTCCTGTACAATGGCTGCTGGAAAAGACAAATGTTTGGTTGTTGAGCCAATGTTGCACAAACATTCTTCCATTTTTTGTGCAGAAGGCTCTACTTTTGCTTGTCGAAGAGGTACGGTTGCATAATTGCGCATCTGTTTTCAGCCATTTTCATGTGCAGATGTAAACAAAAGACTAAAATCTCACTGTTTAAAAATAATTTTTTTGCAAAAACTATATTTTGTATAAATTATAGATCAATCCTAGCCTGTTCAAGGAAGTACAACAAGTCACCTTTAAATCGCCACATGACACTGATTTATTATTTTAGCTTATCCCATGGAGATTTATCATCTTACTATCAGTTCTGGGAGCCTGTGTAACTAAACCTTGTGTCTCTTTGGCCATGCTGTCTGCAGCAGAGGTGTGGACAGTATCACAGGGTATAAATAGCTGCCAATTAGGAGCAGCTCTGATTTCACTGCATAGATCTTTGAAGACAGAATGGAGAATCACGTGAATGAAAGTGAGAATTTGGGTGAAGAGTTAATTCTGTTTACATAAAGGTTGCAGGATTAATAGGATTATTGGGAGATGAGAATATAATACACAGCAAGCAAAGCATTGAGAGGACAGAGGTTATTTGGTGTTATAGAACCAAAAAACACAAAATATTACCAGGTATTTCTGATCTAGTTTCTAATGCAAATGTCTTATTACACTTAAAATAAGACAAAAACTTACAAGTAACATTTCACCAAAATATAAGAGCTTGTTTAAGTCAATAACTCCTTAATATTTATGGAAAAACTACCAGATTATTCACTTAGAGAGTGGGACAAATCTCTTGTTATAAGTGAAATAATCTGCCAATGGAACAAGTATTTGATCAATATTGAAGAATTATTAACTTTACTTTGCATATTTTTCTACAACTGATCAGACACTCACTATGCTTTTGTATTTTAGGCAATAAAATGTTCATTTTCTTATTATTTTTTTTTAAAAACAAAATGAATTATATGTTTATTTACATTATCTATGTATTTTTTAGCACTGTATAAAATATGTTTAAGTGGTTATGTGAAAATCTGCAGAATGCTGCAATTTTTAAAATCTAATTACTGGATTAATCGTCGAATGATTAATAAAACACTTTATCACTAAGACAATGTCAGTTGCAGCCCTAGATGGATGGATGAATAAATGAATGGATGGAGGAACTGATGCATTGACAGATGGATACATGGGTGAATGAATGGATGAATAAATCGATGGATTGGTATTTTCTCCATTCTTCTTTTTCTTCTCATGAACATAAATACAGCTCCAGAACTCCACGGTGTGTAGAACCTAGAGTTCTGTTCATTTCTGGGGTCTTGAATAAAGTTTTCATCTGAAAGTTTAAATTCTCATGGAAAAAACTGACATTTTAAGGGCAGTTTTAGGAAAAACATAAAATTTTCTGAACTTGAAAAGTCAAATATGAGCTAGAAAAAAAACACATTTAAAAAAAAAAAATGAATCCCAGAAAAGTTCTAAGAAAAAGGGAAAATTATTTTTAAAAATTAGAAATTAAGAAACCCTTAATTTTTGAGTTTTAAAAGTTAAACATGTGCTAGAGAAAACTAACCCCGAAATTTACTCTTCCTTTTTTCTCTATCTGGCCATCATAGGAATCGTGAGACGCACTGATTAATTACACCTTCGATTTGCAGCTGTGAACCCAGATCGGTTCCGACCAGAGGAACCCACCTGCGTCGTAGAAGCTGTCCAGCACCGCCGTCTCTCCAAAGTCCAGCCGTCCGAAGGTGACGGTGGTGAGCAGGGCGCTTTCCGCGTCGCAGGCTCTCTGCAGGCACTGCAGGGCCCCGGACTCCGGGCTGCTGGCCATCACCGCCTTCAGCCCGTCGTTCAGGACGTAAACAACCCGCAGGGAGCGCTGCTTGGCCGGCGGGCTGGGGCTGGACACCTCGCCGCGCTCGGACGCGCACACCCCGGCTGCGTGTTCCCCCGCCATATCGGCGACCTGCGCGCTCTGACCCTGATCCATGGCGAAGAGAGTCCGCTGTTTTACCTCCTTCCCTGGCTGCCCGTCTCGTCCTCTGCCAGCTCACCAGCGGAACACCTGTCCTGGCCGCAGAGGAGCGAGTCTGGGGTTGTCCTCCTGCATCTCCGCCTCATTAACTCACACCGATTATTTCGCACCAGGACGCCCGCTTTTCCAGCCGACTGGATCCGACCAGATGAGGAAACGCAGAAGGGGGGGAGTCTCATGAATTCATGAAGTTTAATTGTTACTCTGAGGCGTGCAGGTCTGTCTGGTTTAAAGTTTCCAGAGCGGGAGGCGGCTGGCTGAGCCTCCTGACCAACTCTGAAACGTTATCACTGCTCCGCTGGCTAAATATATAATCCGTCCTTCTGGACTAAACACAGACAGGGGCGCTTCTTGCATGAACATGGTCCGGGGCAAGCACATCCTTCTGCCACCAACCACACATCAACTCCTTCCAACAGGACTTACACAAAAATAACAAGAGTAATTTAGAAAAAAATGAATTAATCCTGATCCCACCTGTACTGTATTTTGTGATTTTGTCTCAACGTCACCAAAGAAAAAATAGGAACCTTATCTCATACACTGCAAAACCGAATCTTAAGTATTTTAGTCTCGTTTCTAGTGCAAATATCTAATTGAATTAAAACTTAAAACAAACCCAACTTACAAGTTACTTTATTGTAAGACACAAGAGCTTGTTTTATGTAAACAATTCCTTAATGATGACAAAGGTTTAGTTCCATTGGCAGATTATTTCACTTATAACATGGGGAAATTGTCTTGTTATAAGTTCATTTATTTGTCAGTGGAACCATGGCTTTTTCATCAATATTATGGAATTATTTACTTAAGATAAGCTTCTATATCTTGCTGAAAAGTTACTTGTAAGTTAGTTTGGTCTTATTTGATGATGTAAAGCACTTTGAAATGCCTTGCTGCAGAAATGTGCTATACAAATAAAACTTGATTGTTTGATTGATTGATTTCAAGTGTACTCAAATTTTTGCAGTAGAAACCAGACTAAAAATACTAGGATTTGGTGTTTTTGCAGCGTAATTATGGAATTATGAAATGAGACTCTATAATATCAAGGTCTTTTCTTGTAAATACAACATCCAGATCTTATTTTTCTGAGATCTGTTCCTCGTTATTCTGAGATTTCGTCTTGTATTTAGTAGATCCGGATGTACAAACCGTAACTCTGTGTCACAGGGTGTTTGGTCGCGCTCGCTGGTCAGCTGATTAACTTCCTCATTACTGTTTGACAAATTACTACAATTTGACCCAAGAGGATTTTGTAAGTTTTATAACGTTTTCTGCCGAAGAAATAATACATTGGATTTTACATATTTTCACATTAAAAGCACAATCAGCAATGTATTTTATTTTGGATTTTATAATCCAAATAAATATATCTGCTACTTTGTGGTGCTGTATGTGAAGTGGATTATTGTTCAGATACGTAGGAGTATCTGAATAAAGAGGATTTGCACTTTTAGGTTTTTTAATTGTAAAAAGGAATGTAAAACAAATAAAAATGCAGCATAAAGGATCACAGTTGTAAAGTAGAAGCAACTGACAACATTTCAGCTTTTTTTCTGCAATTGCAGTTGAAAATATTTGTTTGGGATGAAATGTTCACATACGGATACAGTTGACTACTAGGGATACTTTTTCTAAATATTTCAACCATTACAAATATTTTCTGATTTACTGAATACTTGACAAATGAACTTTAATCTGATTTCTTTTTTCACATAAAAAAATGCTGCTGTTGCTAAAGTCCAACTGTGGTTTTTAGCAACAGTTGATATAGCAACTTCTTCTTTTGTTCACTGAAACATTTCATTACTTATTAACTCTGTGTTTCTCTAATTAAACCCACACTAATTTATTACAGAAGACACACACATACAGTACATAATAGCCTCTTTATTACACTGAAATATAAAAGTAAATATATATATATTCATTTATCACCATTTTGGAGAGAAAGGACCAAGTCAAGAAAACAACTTGTAGCCTCGGTTTGTAGCAGTTTTCTCTTTGTCATATGAAAAGACAGAAAAGAGAAGAAATAAAAAGACTTATTATCTGAAACAGGAAGGCCACAGTGATGGGTTGTCATAGATTTTGTGCACACGTAAGGAAGGGAGGCAAAACAGCTTCACATGCTGTAATACAAAAACCACACATAAGCACACACTTTACCTTCATCTACCCATGAGGACCTGAAACCTTCTACATTCACTTAACCCTGTTAATATTCACTGAAAAGGACTGGTTTCTGTTTGTTCATGCACTTTCAGTTCTATGTTTACACAAATAAATGATTTATATTATCTTAAATGTGCTTCTAAAAGTTTCATAAAAAATATTTCTCTTTCTGTAAAAGAAAAATAAGATCTGTTTTTAATGCCAGCAAAATCCCAAAATATCCCATATTCACATAAAGTGATTATTGATAAATGATACAGTATTTTATTGGTGATTTTTGTTTTGATCCGCTCCTGTTTGAACAGTAACTAACTAGTTGACCCCATCTGATAAATGCAAAAATATCCTTAGTTCAGTTTTAATGTTTGGCTTCCAGCATAATCCATTTATTTTAACAAAATTAAGGTTTCAAAAATTTAAAGTTAGCTTGATTTGACCATATCTGAAATCCGTTTTAATGTGTATTTAGAACAGCACCTAAAGCTGTCAGTTTCAACCATCTGACCAACACTGCCATCCTCATATAAAAATGGCTGAAAACAGATGTGCAATTATACAACTGTTCATCTTTGAAAAGCAGAAGTAGAACCTTCTGCACAAACATCAAGAATGCAGCAAGTAGTTTCTAGATGCTAAGTCAACAACAACAAAAAATGGTCTTTTCCAGCAGCCATTGTCCAGCACATACAGCGGTAAAAACAGCTGACCAAACACGTTGGAGCTCCAGTTAGGTTGCTAGGTTAAAGGCTGAGTTCAGTTAGGGTTGCTAGGTAATGGTGCATTGTGACTTATCAGGAGGTTTTCAAACAGCTCGTTTTCCAGACACCAAAACACATTAACTTGTTGCCAAAAAATGTCTAGGTAGTATTCTTAAGAGGTTTGGCTATTTTGGGAAACAATTGAGACCCAAATGGAAGAACAAAGATGCACAAAATGTGAATTTTGCATAAAAGGTCTCCTTTAAATTTCACCTAAAATCTACAGCTAGTTGTCTGAAACCTGGATTCCGTGGGTTGGTCCAACTGGTCAAGAACCACCAACACACTGGAGTGGATACACACCCTAACAAAATGTATTTAAAATATATGGACTATGCTGGTTCAACTTCAAATAACTACCAATTCTGCCAAAAAAGAAGAAAAAAAGAAAAACGGGATTCTATGTATATATTTTGACCTATTTGTATACTTTTGACCCTGTGTGGATTAGAAGAAGAGACAACATATAACTGCTTTTTTGTTTCAAGACAAGGCTGCTTGGTCTGCTGTCTTTTCATAACCTCTAAATTTCAGGCAGTATTGCATTCAGACTGCTAACCTGATGCAGAAGAAAAATGTCCTTTTAGCATAATGAATTTCCAGGATGAATTTGTTCTAACAATCAACCAGACTGTGTAAAGGGTGATTAAACAAAGCAAAAAAATCACAAAATGTCACAGTAAGGCAAAAAGTAAACTGAAGTATTGTACGAACTGATGTTTTCTTTACTCAATAACTTTTAGAGGAAATTACTGTGGTGTGGTGTGTTTTTAATCGTTATAAATCATAGCCTACTTTATAGGCTCATAAAAAAATCAAAAATTTTATTTCTGTATCCTTTTAATGTTAATATATTTTGAATGCTTAGAAAAGGACATTGTGCTGTCATTGGTCCCTCTTTCATGTAGATTTAAACAATAAAAAGTAAACAAACTTACTTATGGCACAAAAAAATGAATCTTATGGTTTAAACTAGTGCTCAGAATTTTATTTTTGATAAATTGGAAATATAGGTTCTAGAAATGTCCCCACTTTGAACCTCAATACGTCAGGTCCTCACATCGCATGAAAACAAACATACAAACACACACACGCATACACACAGGCACACGCATACACACAGATGGGAGGTGAAGGCCGCAAAGTGGACGCAGAACTGCACAGAGGTCTTCTGGTCAGACCAGGCTACAGAGGCTGAAGTTTCCTTCACTCTGGGAAACTTAAAACAGTACCAGGCAGCCGCGGCTCCAGAGGCGTCCTTGTACCGGTGGCACAGCGAAGATAGCAGTAAACCAAACAGAGAAGCCTCATTAACAGAAGGTAAAAAAGAAAGAAGTAAACGCAGGATAAGGCGGCTCAGAGGGGAGGAAATGTAGCTGAATCCGTGGTTGGTGCTGAACCGTTGGTGATGGTGGCAATCGTTTGGCACAAACTTAGTTTTGGCGGAAATGTCAAAACCAAGAGTGAGAAAGTTAATCTTTTTCCATTTTTTTGTTTGTTTTTTGTTTTTTTTAATGTCGCCTCAGATGCGGTGAGAAATTGATTCTTCAGTCCTCATTTGGACAGGTTCTTCTTTATGTGCTCTACTTCCACCTGTGAAATAAAGCCAGGACGCTACTTAATATTGCACATTGTTTGCAAAATGTAGCTTCTTTTTTTTTTTTACTTATTCCCTCGGTAAAATGGTCCATAATTGTGAAATAGAACGAAACCAAAAATTTCCTACTATTGTGCACTTCATTGAAATGTCGGAAAAAGCAAAACTTCCTCTCAATTCATGAGAAAAGTAATACACATTAGAAAATAATTCTTTTTACAGATAAAGGAAATATTAACACTTAAAGGAAAGAACCGTTTCACATGTGTAAAACAAAACCTAAAGAAAGAAAAAATCTTATACAACGGGATTTCAGGATTTCCTTTTTGGGGATCTATAATTAGTTATAATTATAGACATAATTTGAAAAACACACATTTCATTTATAAAACCAAGACAAAACTAAGACATCTGAACCAAAAACTAGACAAAAATACTTTGTAAAAATTTGTTTTTGCGATGTAGAGTGAGATGAGACCCAAAATGAGTCTTGCGGCCTGCAAGAAAAATGCTATAGTGGGAAGCTAACATATAAACAGATACGCTGTGTTCATATAAGAAAGGACTAGTCAAAGTCTAAACCTAAACACAGGAATCAATTTTCAGATCTTTATTTCTAAAAAACAGTAAAATTTGTGTTTAATTAATTCTCTTCATAATTATGCTGAACTTTGTGTTGGTACTTGTGAAAAAGTTCAGAAGGTATGAATACTCTGAATACGTATTAGGTCGAGTTAAAAATCCTATTTACTGTCTCACCTGTAAACTAACACGTATCTTCTTCTCCTCATCCAAAGCGTTGGCTAACTGCTTCATTTCCTGCCTGAAACGCATCACAGTAACAGTTTGATTGTCTTCACTTCCATGGCAGAAAAACAAACACAGAGAGGCACAACAGGCAGCCTTACCTGTGCTGGTGCTTCAGCATCTCTATGGAGGCTCTCAAGTCTCTCAGTTGGTTCCTGAGTTCCTCCAGCGTCGGCGGCGTCGGCGTGAGCGGCGACTGCCGGAGCTCCGGTGACGGGGTCAGACCCGAGGAGGAGGACGGGGACATGGAGCGGTGGCCGGAGTTAGGCGGGGGCAGGATGGTGGGTTTGGGCAGCGGGGCTTTAATGTCATGTACCTGTGGGAAAAAAAGGATTATTTAAATATTTTAGCATCACTTGATAGAAGAAAACTATGGTGGCCCTGAAGTAGAAACCACTTCAACAAATCACTAAACACAAATTCAAAAACACAAATACATTAACTAAGGACAATTACGATTAAGAAAATAGATTAACAAAGCAAAACTAGAAATTAAGAAAACATAATAGTGTTCACTAAGAAGCACATAATTAACATTCAATTAAGAAAACACAACATTAACTAAGCACACTGCAAAAACACAAAGTCTTACCAAGTGATTCTGGTCTAGTTTCTAGTGTAAATATCTTAGTGTACTTGAAATTACACAAAACTAACTTCTAAGTAACATTTATGAAAGATGTAGGAGTTTATTTTAGGTCAATAATGATGAAAAATAAATAGTTTTATTTGCAGATTATTTCACTTATAACATGGGAAAAATGTCTTGTTACAAGTGAAATAATTTGCCAGTGGAACTAGTTATTTTTCATTAATATTAATGAAAACAAGCTCCTATAACTTGCTGAGAAGTTACTTGGAAGTTAATTTTGTCTTATTTCAAGCATAGTAACATATCTACACTAGAAACTAGACCAGATTCACTTGGTAAGATTTTGTGTTTTTACAGTGCACAACTACAAATTGAGAAAACACAACATTAGTTGTGTTATAATGTAGCACAAAAAAAATTTTTTTGTTGATAAATTTGTTGATATTTGCACTTCAGGGCCTCCGTAGAGAATAGAACTGGAGGAAAATATAAACCTTTGAAAGGAAAATTAATGGTTTGGCGCCATCTGCTGGCCAAGTGAAGACAAAAGAAAACAAGAGGAGGTGCAGTGGTCTTACTGGGAGGACTGGGACTCCTTTCTTGACGGGGACGGACTCCTGGTCGTCTTTCCTTCTGTCCTTCCTGTCCTCCATCGTGGGAGAGTCCAACTCTGTGCTGGACAGAGACGACTGCCAAAGAAAATAACATCAGCTGAAAATCTACAGAAACTGTCAATAATCCAACAAAAACACAGAATATTACCAAAACCTTTTAATCCAGTTTCTATTCAGAATATCATAAAACCTGAAATATGACAAAACTAACTTACACTTAACTTTTCAGCAGCTTAGAGGAGCTTGTTTTAAATCAATTATTCCTTAACAATCAGCTGAGATTATTTCACTTATAACAAGAAATTTTACATATTACATGTATTATGACTTTATTCTCTTATTATTTTGACTTTATTGTCATACTATTATGACTTTAATCACATATTATAATTTTATTACGATATTATTTTGAATTTATTGTCAAACCTTGAGATTTAATTTATTTATTCGTTTATTTAGAATTTATTTTTCTGTCGCATAGTGCTACTCATGAGTCTAATGTTTTGTTACTCTGGTCTAACTGAAGCTGAATTCTGATTTATTGCAGATAAATGTAGCGACAGGCATAACTGGAAATAGCTGTTGTGTGTGTTTTAGTTTCGGAGACGCGCTTCATGCCTGTGCTAATAGAAACCTCAGGCTGTGGTTTGATGACTGGGGCAGGAGGTTTCATGAACACTCACAGGTGTGATGATCTGGGAGCGAGGCCGGCGGTCTGTGACTCTCGGCCGCGACGCCGTCGGGTGGCTCAGCTTCTCTGTCGAGGAGACGACTGCGTCCAGGTCGAGATCTGAACACAGAAACACGCATTGGGGGTCAAGGGTCAAATAAGTTAATTAGCTAGTTTGTTATCGATTTATTTCAAGTCATATAATGGAAGAAAAGGATGTATACTGTAGCCCTTAGTAGGTGAAAAAGGAGTAAAAACCAAAAAACACATATATGTATATAGGCAAATGTATGCAGTGATATACATACAGTAAGAACAATATATTGTCTTCGTCAACAAATTCATGTTTATATAATAAACTGTATTTAGACATAAACAAGAATTTACTTTATTTACTCCAACTTGCTTCTCATATCTATAAATTGTGTGGTAACCACTGTATGTTGAGATTTAGCTAATTTAGTTTTTCATGATGCATTTTCTTGTTAAAGCTGCAGTATATAAATTTTATTTTATTTTTTAAAATCTATTTTACATATTTGTTAAAAAAAAAGCTATCAAATTGTGAAATTAATTAATTTGTGAAAAGATTTCCTCCATCGCCCTCCTGATGTCTGAAGAAATGAACCAATCAGAGAGCAGAGGTTGATTAGCGCTGACAATCATCTCATGTACCTGCTGCTAAATGTGCTAATGGCCGAGAAATGACTTAGACTTACAGGAAAACCGTTTCTACACCATCATTGGTGGCCATGCTACTAGCATTAGCATTCACGACAGGCTATGTTAGCTGCAGCGTAGCAGAGAATGAGGGAGGATGAGGAAGATGATTGACTCTCCTGGCAGTAGAACTAGTATTTTGGCTCTGATTGGTTGTTTCTAGTTTACACTGGGAGAAGGCGAAGAAGCTTGATTTTTTTTTTTTTTTTTACAGATTATCTGCCTCATAGTTTAGTGTAAAGTTACAAAATGCAGCTTTAATGCCACTTCTGTCACTCATAACATCATCAAGTTAATATTTTTAATTATTTGATGTATAAATTAAAGGGCTTCCCACAGTGCATTATAAGCCTGGCGGGCCACCAGGCTTCGCATCATTTGTTTATTTTATTTTATTTTTAATTATTACCTTTTAATTTATAGTTATACTTTACAGTTGGTGTTTCCAGTCTTCCAATAATACATAACTATCAAGTGATATTTTCAAATTTACTGTCAAAAACACCGTGGCCCGCTAGCACCCAACCACGGGCTTAGCAAGTTTTCTGGGGGAAACCCTGAATTATTTCTAATTTATACATCATATGTGTTTGCATACTTTTCAATTATTAATAAAATTATACTTGGTAATTCTATTAAGATATTGTTGCAAAAGATAATCATAATTAACTTGAGTTGTGTATATTTTGCATTATTGAGCAAACCCTTGGTCAAATGTCCCGATTTCTGCATTAAAAGACAAAATTTTGGTAAAGTTCAGTTCAGGCACAGGTGAGAGAGTCGGAGTGAGTCCTCCATGGTCCAGCCAGTCAGACTCACCGGTGGCCTGTGACCTGTCAGGGGCAGAATCTGGTGTTGAAGCCCTGCCCTCAGACTTGGGGCTTTCACACCTGAGCAGGTAAACCAAACGACAGCATTAAGCTCAAGAAGGTCAGGGGTCATTTTGGGTTCTGTGTGTGTACTGACGCTAATGTAGGCGGCCTCTCTGGACGCCGTGGGGGATGGGAGGAAGAGGAAGAGCTTGACTTTGGGGGGAGGGGTTTCTTGGGAAGGTGAGCTGGGAGGGAGGGCTTAACAATTTCTCCAATCTTCATCTCTTCACCTAAACACACGAGAAATTATAAAGGCTAAAGATAAGTAATCACAGTCAAGTGAAGAGAATGCAAATACTGGAACTATGAGCTTAAGTTGACCCTTGAAGGTGAATAAAAACAAAAGTGAAAAGGTAAAAAAGATGCCAGAAGCTGCAAGAGTAAAAGGCAAAACAGCAACAGAAAACAGCGCACTGCAAAAACGCAAAAAGTATTTTCAGTCAAATTTCTAGCAAACATTTAATACACTTGAAATAAGAAAAAACTAACAAAGGAGTAACTTTTCAGCCAGATATAGGAGCTTGTTTTAAGTAATTCCTTAATATTCATGGCAGATTATTTTACTTAAACATGGGAGAAATGCAATGTTGTAAGTGAAATAATCAGAGAATGGAGAGCTGTTTAAGTAATTATAGATTTAAAACAAGCTCTTACAACTTGCTGAAATGTTATTTGTAGGTTAGTTTTGTCATATCAAGTGTAGAAAAATATTTGCAGTAGAAACTAAACCAAATATACTTGCAGTTTGTGTTCTGAACTGTTCTTGCAACAAACTGCAAGAAACTGTTCTTTATTTACAAATATATATACATATATGTATATATGTATATATTTATATATACATTTATATACATAAATTCTTTATTTATGTACACAAGTATGTGTACACAAGTATGTTTGTGTACATACATACTCTCTAGAACCAAGAGATCCGTTCTCATACAGCTTAGTAAGCAGATCCCAGACGTGGATCTATCATCAGATTTCTCATATAAGGTTTTGCAAATTGCGCCAACTCAAATTAAATAATTTTTTAAGACATTTTAATACCATTTTGAATTAAATTTAATGTGTATAACAGCAGAAATTTACAAAATAAACAGCTAAAACCTCCGTAGTGTCTCACTTTTTTTTTAAATTTAGCATCATTATAAACCAGGAAAGACACAGAAAAGCTACCTACCCAGTTAGCTATTGTGTTTTTGAATTAGCTAGCTAGCTTTCTTTTCCTTTTTAGCCAACTTGCTTTTCTTAGTTAGCTGGATAATTTTTCTCCCCCTTCCATTTCCAACCAGATTTAATTGCTCCTGCTAATATAGCTGCTAATATACTTTTGGTAGCTAGCAAGAAAAAATTAGCAGCTAGTTAGCCTTAACATTTTCCAGACAAAAAAGTTCCACAAGAAAAAAAAACAAGGTAGAATATATGAGATTAAATAGTCCTGCCACCACAAACTCTAAGACCTACTTAAGGCTAATTACCATTTTTAACTGAATTTAAGATATTGTAAGATTTCAATTTTAGATTACATAATTTAAGACTTTTTAAGGATGAGCAGACATTTTGAATTCATGGTTACAGAAAAGTAGAACCCTCCAGAGTTTCAAATTTCCAACAATATAGTAGATATAGAATGTAACCATAGTGCTTCAAATACATTTTCCCCCGTTATGATTCTCTTTTACAGTTATTCAACCACAGTCTTTCCCACCGGTGCTACATCTGACGCAATCTGTGAAATGTCTTATGCCTCATGTACCTGTAGGATGTTTCTGCATCAGTTTCAGCAGTGGAGGAGGAAATGCCGCAAGTTTCTGATGCATGAGGTGATGCATTTGGAAGGGATTTCTGTGCAGAACGAGGTGTACTCGGCGTGAAAATCTTGTTCAATAATCTAGCCTGGCACATTACTTCATTAGGATAGTTCAGTAAATGCTGTCAGAAGGAGTAGGAACAAATGAAATCCAATTACTTCTAGATTCTTCGCCTGTTCTTTTTTAAATGTTAAAATTTGATTGTATCCACCATAAATGCTGCTTTATTTTATTTCCTTTCCTCCTTCTTGCCTGCTTACTAAAAACACTGGAGTTCTAACTTTTATTTAGTGCTGCAGATGCAGCCTGAAAACCCCCCCACAACTTTCTCTAGTATCCTGGCAACCAGAGCTGCGAAACTTTGGTGCAATATGGAGATGTGTGCGCTTTTGCTCAGTTTGGAGCCCTACTGATATATAATGATTACTATGTGAAAGTTATGTCACAAATAACCAAGAGTTCACTCCCATGATTTTGATTCTGCAAGACGTAACGTTCTTAAAAACATTTGGTTCGGTTTTTATCTTTATAAAGATAAATTTTTACCATTTCTACCGGTGAGAAACTGACGCCGAGTTGCACTGCGAAGGAAAAGCTACGGTATTCTTGGTGTGTTTAACACCAGACTTTCTTGTTTCATTTTTAGAAGATTTATTAAAAGACAACGTCATCAGTTCCCTGAGAATCTTTAACAGTTTATCTTTGAACTTTGACTGCTTCCTCTTTCTGTTCAGTGCTTCTATTTGAGCACAACAGCATAAGGTGAAGGGAGTTATTAAAAAATAGCAACCATACAACTTTTTTAATCTATATTTCTCTTTATTAACTTTTTTTTTAAATTTGTCCTGATGATAAAAATCAAATAAAAGTGACTTTGTTTTTTTGAGGTCTTTTCCAAGTTTTCGTTAAATTTAACAGTTTAAAAACCTTTTCAAGACTGTTCTAAGTTATTCATAAGCATTAACTTTAACTGCTTTAATAACTTTACTTAAAAAATAGCTAAGTTTAATATAAATTTGTCAACTTAATCTGCGGTTTCCAGCTTCAAAGTGGCACAATAACCTTTCTAACAGTCTCTAACTGTTAATGTTGAAACCTCTGTTTTTAAGGAAGTATTTATTAAATGTACACTTTGCTATGAAGAAGCAAGAAACAAATAATCTAACAAGAATATCTTAATTTTATTTGCCTAATCATAAAGTTAACCAGCTTAAAAAGTAGTTTTGTTTCGCAGTTCTGCAAGAAAAGCTGAAGTTAATGATTACTTGATTTGTGGCAAAACTACAAATCAAAAAAACAAACGAATACCGCCAGTTCAGTTGTGAAAAGATAACTAAAAAAAAGAAGTACAAACATTACTGCAAAAACACAAATTCTTCGAGTTCAAATATCTTTCTGCACTTGAAAGAAGACAAAACTTATTTAAAATAAACTTTTAAGCAAGAAATAGGAGCTTGTTTTAATTAAATAATTCCTTAACATTGATGGGAAAGCACTAGTTCCACTGAAAGACTTTCATTTACAGCAACATAAACTCTTACCAAGTATTTTTGTCTAGTTTATAGAGCAAATATCTTAATAAACTTAAAATAAGAAAAATAATCAAAAAGTAACTTTTCTGCAATCTATAGGAACTTATTTTAAGTTATAATTCCTTAATATTGAGTGAAAACATACTAGTTTCACGACTAGATTACTTAATCAAATTAATGGAATTATAACTTAAAACAAGCTCTTATATCTTGCTGAAAAGTTACCTGTGAGTTATTTTTGTTTTGTTTCAACTTTACTAAGATTTTTGCAGTAGTCAGTGTGAATGTAATTTAAGAAATTGTTGGTGCATTTGCAGAATTATTCTTTATGGCAGCAACATTGTGGTGAAAAGTGGAAACATCTGTCTTGCACCAGCAGAAATGATGGCACCAGAGTTTGACAAGCATCAAACCACAGAGCCTGCAGCTTCCTGTTAAGCGCCGACAGATGCTGATTAGTTTTCTCAATCAGAGCTCTGTCACTGTGCACAACGTCGGAGGAAACAAGCTGGAAGGGAAGTTTCAGCGGGCAAATTAGTCTCGGTTTGATTTGAAAGAGGTCAGTAGGGAGTTTGAGAGAGGAGTAGGAAGCTGCAGTGAAAGCGGGCCGACGTGGGTCGAAGCGGACCAGGTTTTACCTCGATCCGGGTCTCTTTGAGGCAGATGTTCAGGCCGCTCAGGGGGAACCTTCTTCGCTTCTGATTTTTTCTCTACAGGTTAAAGTTTACAGTTTTGACTTCAACCAAACCATAAACAGATAAAAGCAAAACTGAGATATTAACCTGTGGCGTGTTTGGCTGATGGAGCGATGGGCGGCGGTGGTTTCTTTGGTCTCTGGAGACACAGATTTAAGTGGGTAAGTTTAGAGAAAGCCATTTTTATGTTTTAAATAAATGTCACAATCACCTCTTTCTCAACTTCAAGCAGTTTGACGAAGTTATCTGGGAAGACACCTTGCCTCCCACCGATCTCCCCCATCCACCAACCTGCATCAGCACATTCCTGTAAAAGAAAATATTATTATTGAAAATTTATCGTATCATTTACTGTGGAACTTCTTACCATGATAAGAATTTAGATTTATAATTTTCAAGATGAATTCCAATTAACAATGTTTGAAAAATCCCAAAACTATTATTGTTTACTGTTTTCTCCACTGTTTGATAATGAAAGCATCAATAACCAATACATTTGGAAATATGATTGGATACAGTCACTGTGTGCAGTTTAATGATGCAAAGCACACTTTTCAATGACACTGCACTGAAAAAACACAACATTTTACCAAGTATTTTGGGTGCTATTTCTAGTGCAAATATCTTAGTACACTTGAAATAAGACAAAAGTAACTTACAAGTAACTTCTCAGCAGGACATAGGAGGCTATTTTAAGTCAGTATTTTTTTATTTTGATAACAAAAAAGGGGCTTGTTCAACTGGCAAATTATTTCACTTATTAAATGAGAAAACAGTTTTGTCATAAGTGAAATAATCTGCCAGTGGAACCAGCATTTGTTCATCAATATTGAGGAATTATTGACTTAAAACAAGCTCCTATATTGCTGAAAAGTTACATCTACCGTATTTTCTGGACTATAAGTCTCAGTTTTTTCCATAGTTTGGCCGGAGGTGCGACTTATACTCCAGAGCGAATTATGTGTGAAATTATTACCACATTATTATATCATATCACATGTTATTTTCACACTAAACTGCCAGAGGGCGCTCTAGGCCTGTGTTGATAATGTGTGTGGTAGAAGCTAGCTCCGGAGTTAGCCGAGTTGTTTACAAGCGACACCGAAGATGAAGATTTAGTGATTTGGAGTGACGCGGATGGTTTGGTAAACTTGTTAGCATGTTATTTATGCTATAGTTATCTGAATAACTCTTAATATGTTATGTTAACATACCAGGCACGTTCTCAGTTTGTTGCTTGTCATGTAACGTTAGCATACCGTACAATTATTCAGCCTGTTGTTGCTTCTATTCTATTTTCATTGCCTTTCAAGATGTCATGTCTGTTCTTGGTGTTGGATTTTATCAAATAAATTTCCCTCAAAAATGTGACTTATACTCCGGTGCGACTTAAATATGTATTTTTCTGCTTTATTATACATTTTATGGCTGGTGCGACTTATAGTCCGGTAAATACTATTAAGTTACTTTTGACTTATTTCAAGTGTACTTTGATATTTGCAATGGAAACTACACCAAAAATACCTGGTAAGATTTTCTGTTTTTGCAGTGTCATGTCCTAAAGAAACATATTACTAGTGGGAATGTTTTTCAGGAGCAGTATTTGTGTTTGTGGGGCCATAATTGCTGTGACACTTACATTGTAATAAAAGGCCATATCACCCAAGCCTTCCTCCAACTGTGAACACAAAAGCTGCCCTCACCTTTGTGATAATATTGATGATGTCCCCCTCTTTCAGCGTCAGCTCGTCTTCGTTTTGTGCTTCGTATGGGAAAAGGACCTTGCACTGCTCCCGCACTGGCAGCCAATGAAAACAAGCATCAATAAATCAATAGTTAGTAAATAATAAATCCTCTGGAATCGTGTTAGAAAGTTGCACATCCTGAAAGATTCACTCGTCTTTTCCAGCAGCCATTGTACTGTGGTGACACCGGAAGTGCAAATGTGCTGGAACTCCACCTGGGTTGCTAGGCGATGGGCAGAGTTCTGTTGGGGTTGCTAGGTAACGGTTAACGCCTGCTGGTTTGCAACATTGCATTCCGGAAGTTTTCCATATTCCAAAAAACATTAACTTACTGCCAAAAAAACTGCTTGTTGGTTTTTTATAGGTGTTTTTAGAAGCAGTTGAGACTCAAATCGAAATACAAAATGTTCAAAATACAAATTTTGCGCATTACTTCCCCCTTTAATAGTTCACTCAAATAATTTCCATGAGACATTTCTATATTTAGATATGAGGTGACTGTATTCAGCTCCCTGATTTTGGAAAATATTAATATTATGTTCCTGTTTTTCTTTTCTTATACAATGCTTTGCTATTGAAAATCTAGAATCCCAGTCCTTTCCACAAGCAAAACACCGACGTTAGAAGAAATGACGATAAGAAACAATAGTCTATTAGAATGAAAGGAAACCTGCACTACAAATAAAGGAAGCGATAAGGAAATGTATTAAGGATTTAATATGAGCCAAGTTTGAGAAATTTAGGAGAATAGTTTCTTGTAACAGGAAGTTCTCACCGTTAGCTTTGCCATCAGGTTCGGTCTTCATGGTTTCAGCTGCTACACTCGCGCCTTTCCCTTCGTTGACCTGAGGAACAAAAAGATGACAGGAAACCCTTAGTTTCCAACAAACCCAGACACAACAGGCTGAAGTGATTTGAGACTTCCTGTGCTTGTTGCAGTACCCAGCCTGCAGGATGTGTTGTTAGGGCGCAAACAAGGCATCAGTGATTCAGCATAAATAGACCTACAATCCATTTCTCCTCACCAGCAAAAGTAATTATAAATCTGTACCCAAGTAATTAAATACATCATGAAATCATTAATTAAATGTGCCAGTAGGGCTGCATTCTAACAATTATTGTGGTTGCTGATTATTCTATCAATTATTCTGATGATTAATCAGATAAAAAATTAGCACATTCTGCATATTTTTCATTTATGCCTTTGTAAATAAGATACATAATCCAAGTTTTTGTTAAATACAACATTTTATTATCTAAACTTTAAGAACATAGCATTCTTTTAGTGAACGCTTGATCATTGTAATTAAGAATGCTAAACATAATGCTAACATCAACATGTGAAAAGCATACAGTGTCTGGCCAGTCTGTTGATCTGGATTACCTGATCAATAATTGGATAGAAGATTCTGTATAACTTAAGCATAACCCGGTCAACAGAATAATAGTTAAATTAATTTAAATATGGCACTTTAGACTTTGAGTAACAACATTAAGGTTCATGTTAGCATACAACATTTTGCAAAGTAGCACAAATTTATTTGGCTAACAAAAAGACAGTATAGTACTTCTTGTCTAAGAAGCTAATTAAAAATAAATCTATTTAAAGTGATTTGCATAAAAATATGACATTTCAGATTCATTAAATATTCAATAATGCCAGCGCTAATGTTAGCAGGCTAATCAATTAGCTTGGCTGTAGCTTCAGATTCTTTGAAAGATAGCAATGAAATAAGTTTAATGAGCACAAAATTATGGAATGTCAGATACAACAAATGTTTAACAAAATCTATTATTTTAAGATAATTACTTTTTAAAATAACTTCAACTTCAACTTATACTTATATAAAACATATTTATACTTTTTTGTTTAACGAAAACAAAGGGTTTCGTTTTTTTATTTAGCTTGAGAGCTAAGATGATATAGAAGGGAATTTCAGATTTTGCAATGCTGTTGTTAGCATGCTAAATTTAAAATAATTTGGTATTTCAGAGCTAGCAAACGGTTAATAGCAACAATGCTGATGCTAACATTAGCTTATTTGACTTCAGTTAAGACTGGAATTATTTGTCCAGAAAAGGACTGAAGTAGATGTTCAACAGTTAAACATCAGTGTATTAAGTCAGTATATGTCAATGCTAAAAAACAAAATGCTATCTTTCCAAGACAACTAGAGCTAATTAATTAGCATGCTAATGACAGATTTACTTCTATAGCATGTTTAAAAATAACAAAAGCTGACCAATGTGCTTCACAATTTACACAAATCTAACAACATGGCGCACAGTAACACATATGTGGTGCAATATTTCACACTTGGCAGATTAAAAACAACAAAGTTGAAGTTAGCATTGACATGATGGCGAACAAATGAATGGCCACAGTGAAATATATGGGTAATTGTTTTCCCCGTGTTGCAGAAAAACCCATCAGATACATTTCAGCTCTCTAGAAGTCCCATCTTTCATCAAGTTCCTGGGATTTTTACACAGCAACTAATTTATGAATCGACTCATATAATGTGCATCAAACTAATATCTGATATTCCTGATAAAGCAGAAGTTTCTGGATTTTCAATGTGTTTGTTTTCTCTCAATCTTCCAACCAGATCCTCCACACTTCCTTAAAAATATAAATATTAAAACGTACCTAAATACATTTAGTTTCTCCCATGAACACCCTTGCATCCTATGAATAGATTCAACGCAGAAACCAAGTGGCCGACTTGCCGACGAAGAGCGTTAAAGCCGCCGTTGTTCCCCAGCTGGAGTGGATCCCTCGGTGGTGTTTGTGGAACCAGGGTGGCTCTTCCCCAGGAAAACACACACATTCACAGCACGCAGTCTGTCTGAACACACACACGCCTCTGTTCTGCCCGACCTCTCCCTTCAGCACTTCCTCCCTCTTTCCCTTTCTCCCTCCTCTTCCTCATTCCCACCCTAATGAGACGCATGTGGAGGTGCGAGCTGTGAGGCATCACTGCAGCAGAGAGGAGTCAACATCCAGCTGTCGCATACCGATAGCAGCCGAAACGCCGGCGCAGGATCAATGGGGGGAACTTTTCAAGGCCAGGTGGGATGAGTGGGAGATTATATTTTTCACCAGTAAAATCTTTACACTTCTCACTGGTTCATGGGCTTTTATTCTGAAAATGTTTTAAGTCTTGTTAGCAAGACTTAGTCAGTTATTTCCTCTAAACATAAGAAGGCAAATCATAGATAAATTAAAGTTAAGATCAAGAATAGACGACAAAGTATACGGAAAAGACGTGTCATAAATGATGATGTAAATAAAGCTTAAAAAATAAAAATACTTTTGGAAACTGAACAAAGTGATGGCAAAACTTTAAACAAAGGCGATAAACGGAGATCAGGATGGATGGATGGACTTTCAGACAACTAGGAATAAAAAAGACGTGTGGAAATAAAATCCTTTCCTCTTCATTTCCATCTGATCCATCATTTTCTGTTGCTTTACGTCAAAAAAACGTAAAGCAACAGTGCTTCACACCATAAGAACAATACAGTTACCAATTAAGAAACAGGAATAAACATTACACTTTCTCACAATATCATCAAAATCAGCAATACACATATTGATCAATGTTCCGGTTATAATTGTGTTTTTAGCCTTGATTTACAGGAACTCTGTGTTTCTTTTGTACAGGATTACAGTTTGATGTTGAGGTTGGGTCACCTTGGCAGCGCAATGGCAGGTTGCAGCCAATCGCTTCCTCTGCAGCGTAAACGATACGCTGCAGATTGTGTTCGTCCTTGGCAGTGGCAGCAGAGGAGTTAAAGTAGGACACGGCTCTCAGCAGGTGGAACGTCTTTTACTGCTGCAGCAGGAAGAACATCCTGCATTTTGCTTTCTTAAAGCAAGAAGTTCAGAGTAAAGTGTTTGTAACTTAGTTACCACAAAGCAGAAGTGGCTTGAGGTGCAGATTGTTGAAGGTGATGGTGCAATGAGGGGCTGATGTTTAGACATTTTTAAACCTTTTCACATCAGCAAACAGCAGTTTTGAAACTTTAAGTTTAAACCTTCAGTCATTTTTTGCCATGACGTTTTCTGCCCTGGAAGTGAAAGGTTCTGAGACTCAAAAAGATTCCTCAAAAATGCTTGTTTAACGGAGTCAGAGAAGAAACTGATCAATCTTTCAGGTTTGGTTGCATCGTATAGAGGCAATACAAAATATGTTCATTACATTTTCTTGCACAGATTTTAAGCTCAGGTCTGATTTTTTTAAAAGTTGTTTTAGGGCACAGGTGTCAATCTGTGCCCAAAAACACAGTTTTAGGCCACTGCCCTGCAACGTTTAGATGTGCCTCCGCTGCACCACCTGAGTAGAATAATTAGGTCATTAGCAAGGCTCTGGAGAACTGATCTACACAAGGAGGAGGTAATTAAGCCATTTCATTCCAGTGTTTCGTACCTGTGACAGATCTAAAAACTGCAGGACAGTGGCCCTTGAGGACTGGAGTTTGACACCCCTGTTTTAGGGCCTCCTGTCACTTTAAATCCAAATAAACTGCTGGCCACATCCCCAACACAAACAACAGGGCAAAACGACAATTGTTTTCCTTTCTATCCGTAGCCGCGCTGCTGCTGTAGAACAATCCCGTTAACTAAATGAAACCTGGAGATGCAAGAGTTATTAATTTAGTTTTATGCATCATAACAAATGGAAAAAATAACAGAAAATCGTTGAAGTACCACTCAGTACCACTTTTTTTCTCAAGCTCTGTCGGCTACGCTACCCTCGGATTTGCCATAGCAACTGGCAATAATGGCGCGAATGTATCAGGACTCAATACCAAAAAACACGCAAACATTTCCCCCAACAAACATTCAGTCCGTTACAGTATTACGTTTTTAGGCTTGATGTTTATTTTGTGATTATTAAAAAGTGATCGCTGTGGTAGATTAGCTACTGTTGCTATTAGCTAAGCTAACACGGCGGCGGTTGATTAGCTAACTTAAGCACCTGCTCTACTGACGCTCTGTCAGAGTTGGTGTGTAGGTCGCCTCTTTTATTTTTTTATATCTGAACTGAAACACACCGAATTCCACATCACACCTACGTGCTAACGTTGTCAAAGTCAAGCTAGCTAGCATAACCGAGCTACTTCCCTCTCCCTCACTATTTTATTTTAAACTTTTTCCTGACCTTATTTAGTTGTCGTAGTGTTGTGCATTCAATATTTTGTGCGTTATATTGACAACTTGATAGCTAAAACCAATGACGGTCACTAGTAGCTAGCAGTATTGTTGTGTGACGTCACGCTGCATGGCGTCCATACGACTGGACATCTAGGAAAAGCAGAAGAGCCTCCAGCACAACCAACAAGGATGTAGCAACAACAAAACACTCCAACAGCCATACAAAAGTACATACAGTGGATAAAACCAGCTGACCAAACCTGCTGGAACTCAGCTTGGGTTGCTAGGTAACGGGGTTAGCTGATGTTGCTAGGTAACAGGCTGGGGTTAGTTGTTGGCTGAGAAACAAAACCTGTCGAATGTGACTCAAAACTCAGGAAACATTAACAATGTTGCTACAATGTTGTTTTATAGCAACATTAACTAGTTGCTACAAAAAATGTTTAAGTGCTTCGGCTGTTTTTAGAACCAGTAGAAACCCAAATGGAAGCTTTTGTGTAAAATCATGCAAGTTTCCAGTCTTCCTTCAAACACATCGAAAGTACTGTTAACCTTTCCTGTAAGTCTGTGGCCCACAATGTCGCCTTAGCTAAACAATTGTAGGTCACATTCAGAAGAATTACAATGAGAAAGCCTCTTCTCTCTGAAAATAAGACGCTGGCATAAACTAAGGTGCGTTTGGATGAACCACCAGATCTCTGGAGGGATGAAAACAAAATGAAGACGTTTGGAGAAAACAAACACAAACACTTTTTGCGTTTTGTTTTGTTGCCACAGCAGCTTTGCACCTTGCAGAATTTGAGTCAACTTCCCTTTTGAGTCAGACGAGAGGGTCTCTGTCTCTGTAAATGTACTTTTTCCCTTTACCAGAATAACTTTTTATACCTTAGGACTTCTTATAGTAATTCAATTTAAATCTATATCCCCACACGATTTAAAATGACTGCTGATTTTCTATCTGTTTCACTTTAAGACACAATAAGTGACTTTCTAGCAAAATAAAGAACTCTGGTGAGAAAGTGCACAAATTAAATTGCACATATCACAATTTTTATACTGTTTTTTTCTTTAAAAGCGTAGCAAACATCGAGAAATGTGAAAAAATACATAAAAGAAGAAGCAAAATGAAGCATCAATTCATAACATAATGTTCACCGAAAGATAAAGTATTATAGTCTCCAGCTGAAATCTGACTTTATAAAGTGAAAATTGACCAAACTGAATCCATGGAGACACTCCTGTCACGCAAAAGACGTGATCCGAAACACTGACATCATTCAGACGTAGCTTCTGCTCCAGTTCTGACCAGCATTGTGACTGGTGTGAACAGTCAGGCGTGTCTCTAGAACAGCCTGATCATCTGCATCATGCAGTGACTCTGTAAGTCTCCCTTTTTAGGTTATGTTTCATTTATGCCTTAGTTAAACGACAGTAGTGGAGAAATCAAATCAAATCGTTATTCTGACTCAATAAATCCGTTTAAAGTCCGGATGTTTTCACAACGACGGTCCGGTAGATTTGGTTCAGTTTGGGACCAGAACTGTGACATTTGTTACATTTCCAGCTGCTGTGGTTCAAACCAAACTCTTAGGAAAACCTGTTCCCCTCCTCGCCTGTGGGGGCGCTGCACCAAGAATCACTAAAGGAAACAACATGAAACTCCCCAAGAAAGAGATTTTTCACAAATTATCTGTCTCATGATAAGTTGCCACGACATGGTGATAGTTTCAACAAATAAAGGATTAATTAGTTATTGCGATGAACAATAATATTGTTGCTTTGAGACAATTTTCAAGTAATATAAATGTACTCAAAAATCAATAAACTTTTAAAATTTCAATCAAAATTTAAAGCTGGAACTGGACGACATTTTAAATATCCAAAATAAATAAACAACCAAAACGACAAATATAATTTATTATAAAGTCTCTCGAAACAAAAATGTCCGTCCAACAAAAACTAGTTGAAACCAAAACACCAATTGCTAATTGCTAATTGCAAAAAGTCCTAATACTGCAGCTTTAATAAATCGCTTTTTAATCATGAAAACAGTTTGTGTCCTTCCTACAGCCAAAGGATCCAGATGACAAATACTCACTTCCTGTTTATTAGAAAAAGGTTATGCTTCAAATTCGTCACATGCTTTTAAAAAACAATGAAAAATGTTGATTATGATGCATTCAGGTCCGTTCTAGAGCACCTAATGGAAGTGACATTTGCCGTCCAAGGAGTGTGCAGCCTGATCTCAAACATCAGGGTCAGTTGACCTTCCAGATCTGCTCCAGAGTGACTCAGCCGGATGCAGCCGCTCCCCCGCCTCCCGCCGCCTCATTAGGGAGCAGAAAGACTCGACTCACCGTAAAATAACACACCCAGCGGGAAAGGCGCACAAACATCCTTCAGACACACAAACTGCTCCACAGGAAGCCCTGATGACCAGCAGCAACTTTTAGCTTTGAAAAGGTTTAAGAGTTTTAGCTTCGCTTTGCCTTTTGTTCACTTAGTTGTATGAATTTCCTGGTTTGGGTTTGAAATTAAAATTTAAAGGTTACAAATAGTCATCTTCCTAAAATAATCTTTTTGGAAAAACACAAAGTTTAGAGTGCAAATATCTTAAATGAGACAAAATAAGTTAAAAAAACATCTTTCAGCAATACTTCATTAAGGAAGTGAATAATTCCTTAATATAATGAAAAGGTTCTAGTTCTAGTAGCAGATAAATTAACTTAAAAAATATCTTGTTAAATGTTAAATTATCTGCCAATTGAACTAGAACTTTTTCATCAATATTAAGGAATTATTTACTCAACACAATCCTGTATATTTTCCTGAATAGTTACTTTTAAGTTGGTTTGACTAATTTAAAGTGTAATAAGATGTTTGCAGTAGAAACTAGAACAAAAATACTAGATTTTGTGATTTTACGTCGCACTTTTAGCAAAAAACAGCTATTCTTTTAGGAAGATGATGCTCCTTTCACCCAAACTGTAAATATATCAACATTTTAATCTGTTTTATAAAGTCTGGATGAACAAATTGCTAAATAAGCAGCAGATGTAATCCGGTTTGTTTTATTATTAGTGAAAAAACGAGGCCTTTGTGTTAGTTTATGTGACAGAGACTGAGGTCAAGCGCCACGTTTACAAGCAAAATATTACTTTTTAGTGCAATAAAACGGCAAAAAACGTCCAAAATCCTCATTTTAGTCATAAGTATTTTAACTTAAACCAATCATATTAACTCTATTTTTAGGTTGTCTTTGTTCTATTCTTTGTTTTTCTATACAGAATGGTTGCTCATTTAGTATTTCTTGTTTCCTCGTTTTCAATCAAAAATATTTACACACCCTTCAGCGGATAAGGAACGCAATATCACCAACTTCAAATCTCTTTGTCTTAAAACAAAAGAAAGTCCAACAGAGCCTTGAGAAGTGGAGTAAATTTTAAAAAGAAAGGTGAGGAAAGAGCAGAAAGACTGAGGAGGAGAAGAGGCAGAAAAAGCCGGAGCCTACCGTCGGTTCTGGTTCGGTTTAAGTCGGAGCTTTGCTGCATCAGCGCAGAGGCAGCAGCAGAACATGTGAGCATGTAAAGCACACTGAAACGCCGTATTATTTCCCCTCCGCTCTCTCTCTCCGTCGCTCTAAGTGTGAGCTGCAGGGCTCTCACTTCTGCTTTGCTTGTCAAATCCCTGCAGGATGTCTGTGAGTGTGTGTGTGCGCGTGTGTGTGTGTTAACATAAAGCCACTTCCTGTGCTGTGAAACTGAAACAGAGAATTGGGAGGAGCTAAATGTACAAAAAAAATAGCAAAACCTTGCTTTAAAGAGCTAATGTTGTGAAAAATGCATTTTTAAAGTGTGCTAAGTATATTTATTTAACATAGATGTTCACAGTTTTCGATGATGACGTTTCAGGAAGTGAAGGTGATTCAAGAAGACGTCCTCTAAGGGGAAGGAAATGGTGCAGCTTACCTTTTCTGAATCCAGATCCACGGAGCGCGGCCGGAGCTTGATGGGCTGGTCTTTGAAGATGTTACCGAAGCCAATCCCCTGAATCTGCAAAAATATGCAAGAAAAATAATCAATTCTGCTCCTCTGACCATTTCTGCTTGTGAGCTGGTTAGGGGCCTACATGATAGTAGGTTCATGTACCTCCAGCCTCTGGAGGATCCTCCACCTTGAGGCTCCAGAGGCACCAGCAGCTTCTAATAACTGTTTGCTGCTTTGTGAGAGCATTTTAACAGCTGCTCTCTTAATCCGATGAATAAGTCTAATAGAAACCTTCCTCATTATATCTTTATCTGTACAAACCATCTTTGTTCTGAATCAGCCACAAATCTCTTCACAGTACGATGATAATGCTTCAGTTTTCGTTAAATATCTAATGTTTTCATACCTTGTTATACGGCACTACACTATCTGATGATTTTCTTCAGCAGAGATCCTTTCTCTTACCGATATTGATTGAAACCTGTGGCCTGCTTAATAATGTGGAACATCCTTCTTAAGTAGATTTCCTTTAATTGAGCTCACCAGACAAACTAATCAACCCAGATCTGAAATTTATTATAGTGATTCAAAGATCCCTGACACACAATACATCTATAAATTTAATAGCACAACAAAAAATTTAATCTTTATGACACTTAATCAAATTTGCATAATAATTTGGAAAACGCTGTAATGATGTGACAAATTTTTCCCTTTATGTTATGGAAAGACAGTTGACCATCTTGGTACAAGTAAAAGTTTGGTAAAAGTTTTTAAAAAAATGGAAACCACCTTAGTGCTACTGTAGAAGCTAACATCCAGTCTCCCTTTAGCTTGATGCTAACGCCAACTTGTGTCAAAGAAAACAAGTGGTGCTTCTGGATTGGCTGCTATGCGAATTCCAGCCAATGGCGCATCAACTAGCATTGTGGCTATGTAGCTTAATTTCCCAAGCTACGTTTTCTTTTGAATATTTTTAATACATGGTAAGAAATAATCCCAAATTAAAATAATTTTGCACAGATATATTGGAGTTACATTCCACAGAATAATCCACTGGTGTTTTCTGGGTTTATTTGTGTTTTTGACTTCAAAAATATAATTGACTTTTTACCTTCTTAGGTTGGATTTCTGACCCTGATTCTGACCGGCTGTCTCCTCCATCGCTTTCACTGCCGGGGCTGTCTTTACCTGAACACACAGAGACAAAATACAGAGTTATAAAACCGTTTAAGCTTCAAAGGCTGAAACGTGTTTTCTTAAGACTCACTGGTGCGGCCGTGGTGGATCTCCTCCTGCGAGTTGGGAGTTTCCAGGGAGGGAGCGTCCGAATCTGCCAGCATCTCTTTGGTGAAATTGGAGGGAAACATTCCAATCTTCCCATTAAGAAGCCCTTCCCACCATCCCTCCTCCACCTAAACACCAGAGAAACCCAACAACAAAACTCCATGTGAGGCGTTCAACTCTAAACAGAAACAGATTTTAGGTTTATCAATAATAGTTCATTACAGTTTAGTTTTATTTTGTTGTAAACTTTTTTGTTTGTCTAATTCAATTAGTTTTAATTATTTTTTAGAGTGTGTTTGCTAGTTTTTCTAAATATTGCTTAGTTTGCATTACTTGTAGTAGTTTTAGTTTTTTTCATACTTTGGTTAATTTTTAGGCGCCGATTTAAAAAAGTATCGTATTGTGATTATGTCTACATCAATTGGGTCATAAATACTCGGCAGAAGATACCAAAGAAATAAAAGTAAAATAAAATAAAATAATAAATAAATACATATGTATGTTTACTTATTTATGAACTGATTAATTTGTTTAATTAAAAACGGCTCTAAATAACAGCACTGTCAACTGATCTGAACTAAATGAAAAACCTGTTCCCCTCCTCGCCTGTGGTGGCGCTGCACCAAGAACCACTGAACGAAATAACATGAAGACCAGTAGTGCCATTAAAAACTAAAGAAAAAGAAGTGGGGACAGATTTTAGAAGATTTTGGAGGATTTCTCTTTGGTAAAAAAAACACACACACACAAAAAACAAGTAATTTCCCCTGTAGCGCTGGATTGTGACATTTGTTTTAGTCGTATTTACCCAGAATGCCCTGCGCTTTCTGCTTTCTCTGGTCAGCTTGGTGTTCACATATGAATTTGAAGTTTTTAGGCAGACCAGAGTTTGATTACACATTCACTCCCCCCAAACGAACCGGACTTTCCAGACAAAGAAACTAGAGTTTGATTAAAACGGCTGCAGTGAATGGGTGAGGGTTAGGGTTAATCCACCAGAGGTCGCCATTTCTCCATGAAACTATCTTTACATCCGCGCTGATTTTTTCTATTAGTAGAATTTTACCATTTCTTTGTGATTTACAGTGGGAGACTTCTCATTTTATGCAACCCTAGTAGAAACTGAACTATTTCTGTACAATTTTATTATTCAGTTAACTTCCTTGTTTAGACAGAGCTAGAATTTTTTGATGACGTTTTAAGCACCGTCTCCTTTTTTGATCAGAAAAATCTTAGATTTAAGAAAAAGATTTAGTTAAGGTGAGAATTTAGTCGCCTTTCAGGAACGCAAGTAAATTGAAGATAAAGAAGATGACGAAACACCACTAAAATGTTAATTCTGATTAGATTTACAAAATATGTCTTTGACATGGGTGCCAAAAAGGTAGAGGATTCTTTTTATGTTTTTATATAAAATTTTCCACGTCTTTTGTTATTTAAATCTTTAAAAGAAGACTCACCTCTGCGATGATCTCGATGACATCTCCGACTTTCAGCTCCAGTTCGTCTTCATGCTGAGGTGCATAGCTGAAGGAAGCCTTACATCTTCGCTTACGGATTTGCTCTCCTGCATCAAACACAGTAATAAACTAATAAGAAATTAAATAAAAACCTTAATTAGACACCTGACTCTCTGACTTCTCTGTCCGAGCTTAACTGACCCCATTACACGTCTTCATAGCGTCATGGTTGTTTGCCTTACATCCATTAGTCTCATTACTACTCTTGACTCATTTCACATCAGTGAGGGCATGCAAACCTGACCCTGCAGTTCCTCTACTTCGCCACATGGTGTCACTGTTGTTTATCTTTCATTCGGTGAAAAGCATCAGCAGTTATGCACAATATGAGCAGAAAGTTTATCACCAAGGATTAAAAGGGATTTCAGCTTATTGTTTATTATTTAAACTATATAATGACAATAGCTATTTAATGATAGAGTAAAGCTACCAGTGCAGTTAATTGTCCTTTATTTATATTCACAAATGTGTTATTTTTCTCACTTTGAGAAATTGGTTATACACCTATTTATAGTGGTTTTGGATGGATGGATGGATGGATGGATGGATAAATGGATGGATGGATGGATGGATGGATGGATGAACAAATGGACGGACAGATGGATATAACTCCATATCAATTTGATGTAATCAAAATGTTTTTCGTTAAACCCAATCAGCTTGTATGTTGGGTTCATCAGCATTGAGAAGTAACTGGACACATCGTCTTTAATTGTACTTTCCAACCCCGCTTTGCTTCCTGCAGTATCTGTGTTCATGTCAGCAGCAGAGCGGTGAGCAACCCTTGACCCAAATCCTTCGTTACGCTAATAGGTTCAAAGTGTGATCCGGCAGACGTCAGGCTACCTAATGATGGCTGAGCACCTTTCTTTCCAGGTCGCACGCTGGTGTCCGACACTGGGCTGGCCCTGCCGTTGGAGAGTTCAGACTTAATCATCCCCACCTGCCCTCCATCTCTCTTCCCTTCCTTCTTTAACTCCTGTGAAGGAAAACAGAGGAGGAAACTTAATGAGTGCAGCAGGTCTTGATGCTCAGTTCACTTTTTTTTTTTGGTCATTCATTCTGCTAAATAAACCCGACCCTAATGAGACCTGTGTGAGCGGTTTATGACCCTAAAGTGACCCACATGCGCAGAAGAACATAAACGTCACACAAAAGGAAAATGATCACAGGAAAAGTAATGGATTTAAAAATCCGTTTTAAAGTTCATTCACCAATTGGAGCCGACAAGATCATGAAATCCTGAAGGAAGCTGATCTGTTCAGCCATTGTTTGCGTCCTGATTAACCGCAACGCACGTCATGATTCTGAATAATTAAAAATTCTGAATGCACGTGAATGTAACGTCACAAATCAATAACATAAAAGCCGGATAAAATGATACGTGAGCTTTCACCAATAGCAACTTTTGCTGGACGATAAATTCTCCCAATAATCAATAATAATTGCTTTTTGGCGATAAGTTAATATTTTTTGGTGCCTTGAAAACAAGCTGTTCCAAAAATGTCGGAATGTAACGTCACAAATCAGCATGCGCTGACTCCTCACCTAGTAACCCAGTGAAGTCCAGGCCGTTGCCTAGCAACGCCAGCCAAGCCCAGCCCGTCACCTAGCAACCTAAGTGAAGCTCTAAACGATTTTTCTAGAGCGGCTATACCAGTAGGTCTATCCTTTTAGGATATTTAGTACCAAATATGGATCGGATTTTTTATTTTTATCTTATTTTTATTTTTTGGGGGGGTGAAAGATCCGAATTTGGCCGTTTAGACTGCGGAGAAAAATCCAGACATAAGCCGCATTTGGGGGAAAAAGCGGCTGTATGTCGCACGCGCCTGCTGTGCGATCATACCCCAAGAGTCGGAGCTTGAAGAACGAAGTGTTTATCTAAAAAGCGGCTTATTAATTCAGGGAAACTATCATCAAAACTGCAGTCCTTTCCTCTCTGTGTTGCAAGGAATCACAAGACGGCATGAGAAACTGATTAAAGCCCAGAAGAAGGCAAGCGGCCTAAAACAGCGCAACAGAGGACGAGACATCAAACAGGGGAGACACAGAAACCTTCAAACACATGGTTGAAGGAAAAACAGACATGATGGTTCACATCTTCCCACCACATTCATCATGACGCTGTTTCGTAAGCTCTGGCCTGTGGCGAGCGCGGCTCAGTGAAGCAGACGGGAGCGGGTAGACTGACTCACCGAATGCACACATCGGGTTGTGAATCTCATGGTGTGGCATTAAAGCCCTAATGAGCTCCTCAGATCCCAAAATATTAATGTGACAACACGCTTCTTCAATAACAGACAGAGGAGTTGTCGAGGCTGACAGGCATTTGGGAAACGATGACGACGACGTTGGGGTTTGTTTTGTAGAAAATTCGCTCTTTTTGTTGAAACTACAAACAAAATAATTTGCAGTCTGTGGAGAAGAAACTCCAGCTCCCCACAGTGAAGACGGCAATTAAAATCTGACATATGGCTGACGTGCTCCTCTTCCAGCAGGAAGTGGAAGATTAAAAAGTAAGGAGAAGAAGAAATATCTTGGGCAAATCGATAGACTTCTTTCTAAATAAATCCACATCTACATACAATAATTTCTAAAGATCCCATTAGATATTTATGAAAATTAATAAGCAATAAGGCTGTTAGCTCGTGGTAAATATGCTAGCCAGCTTACAAACTTCTCTTGTTAGAACCAAAGTTCTTGTTTCAATTTGTTACATTTTTAGCTGGTGTGGTTTGCTTTCACACTAGACTCTGCAAAACCTATTCTCCTCTTTGCCTCAGATTTCTGTTGATCAGTGTGGTCAGGGGCCTCAGTACGTACGATACAGAAACTACAAATAGTTCAAAAGAAAGCAGCTCGGTTTGCACTTAGGTGTGCTTTCAGTAGTAATGCCAGCATATTGGATTATCCCGGCTAAAGGTTGAATTTATTTTTTAAATATTACACATAAGAAACATCACTTCAAAACAACCAAACATTGTAAACTCTAAATTATTTCTTAGATGCCGGCGTTATACGGACCAACATTCTGGAAGCTACTAACTCACTCACTCGCTGTATGGTTACCTAGCAACACACTCACTCCTCACTCTTTGGTTACCTAGCAACAACTTCAGTAACTTGCGCAGCAGCAGTTTTAGGTTTCGCCACTGTGCCTCATAACTGCTTTTTTTTTTTTTTTTTTTTTTAAAAACAACTTTGTGGAGTAAAAAGTGTTGATAAAACAAGACAGGTAAAGCCACTCGTTCGGCAGTATTTCTGTTAGTTAAGTAAAATTAATCAATAGTTATCAATATTGACAATTGTGGTTACCAACTGTCATGAAAAGGTTATGTAGTGAAATGTTTTTTCAGCTATATTGTCCACCCTTATTGGAAACTTTAAGATTATATTTACAGCAAAAACAACTACACTGAATGATTTCACTTAATCTTATATTATATTATGTTATACTGATCGTAAATGTTTTCTGTAAATTGATATAATGAAATGAATTATTAGTATAATTTATTTTTGATCTACAGCCTGTATTTTGTATCTGTTTATTATGTAGTTACTTTAATTTTAAACTTGTTTTTTGTTGTTTTGTTGTCGATGTTGAACCCCAGAAAGATGGACAAAAGCTAATGGATCCAAATAAAAAGGAAGAAAGAAAGAAAGTAAACTACACTGAATTTAGGATTTGCTTTCATCCATTCTGACCTCAAACTGAGGAACATGTGGTTCAGTAGTTGATGACTCAGTTCAGCGAACATCCAACAGAAGGAAGACAACATTGCCTCAACATTTACAGTGACCGCATCCACTCTGGGAAGATTAGTTTTTTTCTTCTTCTTCTTCCTAGTTGTGCAGTAACAAAGATCTGAGACAAGACTGCAAAATGTCATGAAGTAATCTTTGACCACAGAGGTCAAATTAAAATGGCAGCCTTGAATCTCATTACGGCTTGTTAAGAAGGCTAATGCAGCACAGAATCGATGTACGGTTCTGCCAGCAGCCATTGCAGCAACAGGCTCAGATTAATTCAGGAACTTACACTCACAGATAGACAGACAGCTGAAAATAACTCCCTCCTGAGATGGAGAAACACCGGGCAGCCCACGCAAACACACAGCAGCCATTTGTTAGTCTACAGCTTCCTCTGTTTTATGAGCGGATATGAACGAGGCAGTGTTTACGTGGCGTTTTCTTCTTAGGAAGAGATTAAATATGAATAAAGAATAAAATCAAAGAGCTCGCTGGTGTGTGAATAATTCATTTTTTTTAGCTGATTCCACCTCTGCTTGAAGCTTTTGTGGCAGATTCCTCCATAGTTGCCATTCCTGCTGCAGGGATGTGGAGGTAGCCGTGGGTTAAAGGAAACCCGGCAGAAAAAACGGGAGGAAGAGAATGTGATTCACCGTATCTGAACAGGAAACACCTGCATTATGTACACTGTTGTGTTAGGGTCAGCGTGTGTGTGTGTGTTTGTATCTTTGAAAGCCTAATAGAAATCATGCCCTCTGAATGGTCAGCATTGCTTTGTGTTTCCCTTACAACCAGACCTTGTGTCTGTACTGCAAAACAGGACACAGAAACATTAAACTTTCCAGGATTCAAACACCGCAAAATTTAAATACTGGAAATTTTAATTTTCAGAATGAAAAAAAAAACAGCTTTTAAATTATTATTTCATTCATTGAGGGAGTTTTAACACCTGGTAGTCTGGTAGACTCGGTTCGATTGGTGACCAAAATTTAAGCATTTGCTACATTTTCATCTTTCACAGTGCGCTGTGTCAAACAAACCAAACAATTTGAAAAACCTGTTCCCCTCCTCGCCTGCGGTGGCGCTGCACCAAGAACCAATGAAGGAAATTATGTGAAAACCTCTGAAGAAAAATTGAGGGCAACTTTCTACTGCTTCTAAAAACAACCAAAGCACTTAAAAAACACACTGGTGTTTTTTATTGACTGGAAAATGAGCCGTTTCAACAACCTCCCGATGGCTCTGCTCTGTTACCTAGCAACCCCAGCCGAGCCCAGCCCGTTACCTAGCAACCCCAGCAAAGCTCCATAACGTTTGGTTTTACTGTAACAATTTCTTAATTATCTGCCTGACAGAAAAAATACAAATATTTTTCATATTACTATAAATAAACACATTTAGTTCAAGTTACACTAACATTCTTGTCTATAAATGCAATTTCAATAATCAGCTATTTTTAAATATTGTTTAACAATCAGGATTTTTTTCAGTTTAACAGTTTATAAGTACATTTTAAAACATTCAACAATGTATGTATGAGTGGAGCCACTTTGGCGCTACTTCTGTTCAACCTTTACAGCTGCATGACATGCAAGTTTCAAAATGTTGTAATTTAGAGAAGTTCTGAGATGAAATATTAGACACTAAAAGGTTTGCAGAAACACTCACTCTTTATTTAAAGTTATTCAACATTTGTTTGAGAAAAAATACCTGCAAAAAAACAGATTGAGATAAAAAAAAAAAAAAAAATCAACAGGAAGATCTGTGATGAAGTAAAAAAAAAAAAAAAAAGATTTCTATTTCAGGCTGCAAATGGAAAGCAGAAAAAGTTGTGGGTTGTTTTTTTTTTTTAGCTGAAACCACCAACAGCCCATTCGGGTGGATTAGCTTAAAGTCGGAAGACATTATGAAACTGACAACACTCTCTGCAACTGGTGAGAACAAGAAGAAAGGTCAGAAAAAAAATCTAATGATGGATATTTAGTGAATTCACAACGGACGTCCAGCAACTTCAAACTGGAGACTTTAAACTTTAAGGCCCTAATTTTGAAGTCTCATTAATTACTTTTATAACACATTTTTTTAAATGAACTTTATTACATTCCAATTTATATAAAAGCACCTGATTTTTCAAATCTATCTGCGTAAAATCACTTCCAAAGTGTTTTGGAAAAGAAAAAAGTCACCCCAATCTGAGCTGCTCTAACAAATAAGCAGCAAAAATATAAAGTTAGCATCAAGAAATATTTGACGGAAATGCGCATGCATTTCTTTGTGATTAAGATAAGGCTTGTAGTTTCTGATAAACAAAAAAAAAGAAAAACAAAAAAAAAAGAAGAGACATCAGTATATGTCTCAGAAAAGTCTCAGAAGATTGTTGTCACAGAAAATCTAAAACTATTTTTGTGCTAAATGAATTAGCTGAGAGTCAGATGATCTCTGTCTCTTCCATATTTAGAAGCAAATACTGCTATCTATCAGCGTTAACGCTGTTTGGCTTTATGCCTCTGCTGTTTGTGTGACAGTGGTGGATTTGCATACTTTACTTTGTGCCTCTTCTCTGACCCGTGTGTTCATGTGCAGATCCAGCAGAAACACACATTCATCAGCCGCACGGCAAAGCTTACTGCCGCTGATTGGCGCTAACTGGAGTCTCATGACAGTCCGGTCTGGTGTTGCTGCATTACTCATTGCTTCGCTCTTCCTTTCTCTCACTCACATACAAACACAAATTCTTCATACAGGCTTCGTCAGCCATTGTCTGGTGACGTACAGTCAGCACAAATGCAGCAATTTCCCTGACCAACGAGGGGATCCGGTGCATTCGGCTTCTCCTCTGAAGACAGTTTTCTGCTGGTTTGTATCACTACAAACCAACTAACAAACCTTAACACTTAACAAATGCACATTTCTTTTAATAAGGAACCAACTCTATCGAAGTGATAAATGTCAAAGGTGACCTATCACGCTTCCTAGAACCGGTTCAGATCGGTCTATGGGTTATATGTGATGGAAAAGATTACAATAAGGTCACATCTGCTAGTCATGTCATATGAAATGTTGATGAACTCTAACCAAAAGAACTATTTGGGTTACATGAACAAGGTTTGTTTTCCCTTATCCTTGCATAAAACCTACATGTTGTCTCTGCCTGGCAGAGCTTTGCATCCAGACTGGCTTGATTATTGATTGTCTTATGAGCCCTCTGGGTTGTGCACAATTCATGAATAAACCTGATTGAGTGATTTTACCTGAACAGTGCTTGGAAATAGTTTTATAAAAATTTATAAAGTTTTTTGCACATAATCATTCTGAGATATTGAGAATTAATATCTGATCAGTTCTGCTTATTTTGAGTTTCTTTCAGAATGAGCTGCTTGTCACTTTAAATCCAAATATGCCCCCAATTCAATGTGAAATGTGAAAATAGCTCCAAACAGAAACAGAATCATATATCCATATATTTAAGAATAGCAGAAGTGGAGCCTCCTGTACAACCAATAAGAATGCACCAAATGGTTTCTGGATGGTAAGTCAACAACAAAAAAACTGTCTTCTCCCTTCTCCAGCAGCCATTGTACAGTGCATACAGCAGTAAAACCAGCTGACCAAACATGCTGGAGTTCAGCTCGGGTTGCTAGGTAACTGGGCTGGACTTTGCGAGGGTTGCTAGGTGAGGGGTCAGGACCTGCTGATTTGTGACGTTACATTCTGGAAGTCTCTGAAACAGCTAAAACATATTAAGCTATTAAGCTATTAAGACACGGCTGGGTGTTTGGTTTTAAGCGTTTCATCTGTTATTAGAAGCAGCTGAGACCAAAGTAAAAGCACCAAAAAGCGCAAATTGTGAGTTGCAATAAGCTATGAATCAAAATGTTCCTGGGGTTGCTAGGTAACGGTTTGGGCTTGTCCGAGGTTGCTAGGTAACAGCACAGACCCTGCCATTAATATGACTTAAACTGGAGGTTTTTGAAATGTCTCATTTTCCAGACACCTAAAAACATGAACTTATTGTCAACAAACATCTCAGTTGGTGTTTTTAGCACTTGGGTTGTTTTTAGAAGCAGTAGAAACCAGAATGGAAGTACAAAAACAGGCAAAATGTTAATTCTGCCTAACAGGTTTCCCATAAAACACCAAATATCTGTGGATGAAAACTAAACTGTTTCTTTGGAAGCTGAAGAAACTGTGTACATTAACACATAAACAGTTTCTTCTCTAACCATGGAGATTCTGCTTAAAGCCTCTAAACAAGTTAAGAAGAAAAATCAGGGGGCAAAACCTCTGCAGCTCCTTTTCCTCTGCTTAAGCCTGACAGCTGAAAGCTGCAGTAATCTGAACTCGCTGGATCTGCGACTGAAGTTTTGAGCGTCATGTGGGCGACAGAAGAGTGGATTAGAAAGAAAATAATTCAGTTTCTGCTGCATCAAATTTACCTTTTAAAGAATTCCCAATATGAGGCCATGAAGGTTAAACAAGTGTTTAAATCTGCTTTTCCATTTTTGGTTGAAGTGGTGAATCATTGCAGCTAAAAGTTGTGAAAATAATGAAATATAAACTTAAAGTAAGTAGTTTAGGTGCTTAAACTACGACAATGTCTGCAAAGTGAAAGTGGAAATCAACGTTTTAGGATCCCAGAGGAGGCCTGGCATTAAAACAAATAACAATCATAATGGACGGACATTCCCTAAGTTCATGCTTTATCCTTCCTCCAGCACAGCAGCAGTTTGCATTTTAGACACCAACTTATGAACAAAGGAATCATCACCAAACTGCAGAGAGGGAAGCGATAAGGTCACAGTGGAAGTTGGTAAACTAAATAACTAAAATTACTTCAATGCACTGCACAAACTGAGTCAGACAGTTTACTGGATGAACCAACACTGCAAAAAAACAAACAATGTTTGGTCTTATTACACTTAAAATGAGACAAACTAACTTACAAATAACATTTTAGCAAGATATAGAGGCTTATTTTAAGTAAATAATTCCTCAATACTGATGGAAATATAGCTAGTCTTATTGTAGGTTAAAATAACTTATAACATGGGAAAATGTCCTATTATAAGTTAAATAATCCGCCAGTAGAACTAGCACGTTTTCATCAATATTGATGATTTATTAACTCAAAACAAGCCTCTATATTTTGCTAAAATGCTACTTGTAAGTTAGTTTGTCTCATTTCAAGCTTACTAAGATATTTGTACTAGAAACTAAACCAAAAATACTTGGTAAGATTTTGTGTTTTTGCAGTGTAGGAAAGAAACCTCAAAATTGATGATGTGCAGAAATACATCCATGCTTCTCAAACGTTGGAAAGTACAAAAAAGTTATTATTGATCTGACCTTACATTGCAAAAACGCAAAGTTTTACCAAGTATTTTTCTCTAGTTTCTAGTCTCTAAATATCTTATTGCACTTAAAATAAGACAAAAATAACATACAAGTAACTGTTTGGCAAAATATCAAAGCTTATTTTAAATCAATAACGCATTAATATTGATTAAAAACTATATGTTCCAATGGCAGATTATTTCACTTATAGTAATAATTGGAGCTAGCTCTTTGTTTTTTTATTAATATTAAGTAATTATTGACTAAAACAAGCTCCTACATCTTTCAAAATAAATGATTGTATATTATATTTGTCTTATTTCCAGAGTTCTAAAATATTTTCACCAGAAACCAGACCAAAAATACTTGGTAAGATTTTGTGTTTTTGCAGTGTATTACAAGGAATGGTTAAAGTAGTCTCTGTTAAAATAAAAGTAATGTTACCTGATTAAAAATCAAGCTAAAAACTACTTAGTTTGGTGACCAGAAATGAAGAAATGTTACTAAAAATGAATACTAGTTGCACCATATTTGCTAATTCTCAGACCATGTTCCTTTAGTATTTCATAAACTGCATTTCTAAATCTCATTTTGTTCATAGTGACTTTACGTAAAAGCCTTTAGCTGATGATTCTGACTCATTCTAATGCATCACGTCTTGGAATATTTGTTTTTCCTCTGACGTTTTTAGTCATTCCCACACTGGTAACCAACAAGTATTTGTTATCCAGACTTGTTGGTTACCAGTAGCCAGAAACAGGAACTTATGAACCAATAAATTATTTTTAAACAGACGACATTTAAGTCGAGAAAATGGTAACGAAGGCTTTAACTGGTTCAAAAATAAACGATGTGAAAAAAAAACTCCGGAAGAACAAAGAACTGTTACGAAATGCCAGCTATTCAGAGGAAGCAATGGCTTGGTTTGTGGTTTTTCCCACTTCCTAGTTCTCCAACCGGAGAATTTGAAGACGTCAGAGAAATTTGGAAAGGGTAAAAATATCTGTTCGATTTAACGAACTTTAGAGTGTGCAATAATGCAGCTGCTTCCACGATAAAATTCAAAGAGTAAGTCCTGAAATTATTAGGAAATAAACACGGTGGCTAACAGTTTTTACTGAGTTTTGCACTTATCGCCTCTCATTTGATTGAATTATTTAGCTAGAAAATTGTTTGTCACCCAAAGGAGAAGAGAGAAAACAAACACTGGGTTGTGAAAGCATTTGATTTTTTTTTTCTAAATAAACTTACATAAATTTAAATATGATTAAACCTGAAGGGTATGGAAATGAAGAATGAAAAATCCAAAAAGTTTTACCTGGTAATACAGCGTAGAATATCAGAGTTTGCGCATCGAATGTGACAAAACTATTATTTTTCGCAAAAGTTTGGTGATTTAAGACAGAGAGCATAAAGAAAATTAAAGTCTTGCCACAGATTCTCATTTGGATTTGCTTCCTTCAGCAGGTTATGGTAGGTCTATGGGTTATACAAAACATATTCACTACATTCTTTATGCATAAAATCATTCTCAGTTAATGAGATTTTATTCAGGTCAGTTCTGAATATTTTAATTTCCTTTCAGAATGAGCTGTTTTATCTGGATTTGTCATTTTAAATCCAGATAATCTGCTGCTGGTCACGTTTAAATGGCTGAAATAATGCAACCTTACATCTTTGAAAAGCATTAGCAAAGACAACACTTGTTTTTCCAGCAGCCATTGTAGCTTACCAAAAGTGCTGGAATTCCACTTGGGTTGCTAGGTAACAAAGTTGGGGTTGCTAGACAACGCAGTAGAGCCTGTGGAGACGTTTTGTCCAGAGGTTTTTGAAACAGCTCGTTTTCCAAACACCAAAAAACATGAATTTATTGCTAAAAAAACAGCTGGGTGGTTTTTGTAAGCGGTTGGACTGTCTTTAGAAACAGATGAGACCCAAAAAGAAGTACAAAAACGTTCAAAATGAGAATTTTCAGCAAGAGGATCCCTTTAATATTCTTCTATGCTAAACTTTCAAATGCAACCCAATTTGTATGTTAAGTTGTCGAAAAGACATTCCACGACACTGAGACACCAATAGACACACAAACAAACACCAAACTATACAGTTGATCTGCAGCTGGTTAGCATTAGCACACTGAAGAAGAACGGTGAGAAAAGAAAAGAGGCGCACTCTAGTTGAGGAAGTGCGGGTTTCCTTTGTGATTACTCACCCTGACAAAGTTATCGGGGAAGAACCCCCTGCGTCCGCTCAGCTCGCCCTCCCACCAGCCGCCATCGTCCCGCCGTATGTTCTTGATGATGTCGCCCACCGTCAGGGTCAACTCATCGTCCTGCTGAGCCTCATAGTCGAACTCCACCACGGCCTCCACTGCACACACAGAAAGGCGCAGGTGGAAAAAGGGTAAAAAAAAACACATTTTCACAGAACCACAGGAGTTTAGCATGTCATTACAGATGCTTTATTTATTATTTCAACTGGAAATGAAAGAGGAACACGCTCAAATGACGAGAACAAAATTGTATTTACAGTTAGCTTTAGCAACCCAAAGAAGCAGAGATGATTAACGTAAATAAAGTTCTCAACATTTCAAAACCAGAATCATTTATCCATAGATGGCATGTTTGATTTCTTCTTCCCTTTATCTTTCAACGTGTGGTTTCTCTCAACACAAACCACTTGCTGAATGCTCCGGTGTTTGTCACAAATGCATATAAAAAAGTTCACAAAGTGGTGAACACATCTGACATCTTCTGTTAGCAGTTGAAGACAGAGATAAGAAGCTCAACTTTTTGATCTTCCCTTGGTAAATGCTAACTTTAACGCTGCATATAAGAAGACGTGGTGATATAACTGGGAAGATAAGTAACTAATATGATACTGAAATGTTTAAAAATGTTATTATTAACTTAAATAAAAAGTTACAGATGCATTAGCCACGGTGAGAAGCTATTTTTTCACTTGTTACATCCAGATAACAATAGCAAGTTTGTTTGTGAACAGCAACCAAAACATTGCTTAAAATATGAGTTAATTGAAATTAAGTTAGACCATACAAATCTTCATTTGTGTTTACTTTGCCTTGGGAAAGTATTAACATCCTTGAGCTTTTAAATATTTTGTCACATTTCATCTAAAAACTCTTTTACTTTAACCACAAACTATTTTATTTGGACTTCAATAAGATTAAACCACCTTTAAATGAATTCAAAACGCTGCTAGTTGAAGCTAGTTGATGCTTATCTTAAAGCAAAAAGAAAATATTTAAAATTGAAATTAATTTCGAGTTAAGTTTTGATGCAGAAAGAAAATAAAAAACACAAATTGGCCAAACTTCCACCAAAAAAAGTTATTACTGAAATATCTGTCCATGAAAAAATCATGACATGTTGAAGTTTGCTCAAGTTGCATAAAAATTAAACATGTAAAGTTGATGCTAGCTCCTGCTAGCATAACGTTAAAACTCACCATTATTTAGCAGCACGCAAATAAAGTTTGATTCTTAATATCTGTGTCATATATAGATTCTTTGTCAAGTTTTAAATAAATTTAAAAAAAAAAAACATATAAATTAGCTATGTAGCCACAAACCAATGCTAGCTTTTTCTCTGTTATAGTGGGTGCTAATTGCTACTAGCATGTAGCTCAGGGGTGACTCTCGTGTCTGAACTACCTCCTCAGTTTGCAGTCAAGTTCTCCAGAGTAACTCTTGATGAATATTTGAGCCCTTCAGATCTGGATTTCAGAATCCCTGATCGAGCTAAACAAAGCTAATCTCATTTTGAGAATGTTTCAGATTGTTGTTACAAAAACATTAGCCAACTGCAGGATCATTTTATGAACCTTTATGTAAGATTTATTTGACAATTTGCCATTAGCAAGAGGTGAAAATGAGATACATAAAGAAAAAAGTTGAATTAAGAAAAGAAAAAGGTATTAATCTAGATAGATATTAGAGCTCTTAAGGTTACTGGTGATCCAACAATGAGATTTTTATGGCAAATAGGGGGAAAAACTGCTGAAGTGGGAAAACAGTTATTTTCAGGCTCTGAGAGAGTAATCCCAGAGCAACAGATGGACGACTTTCATGTGAATAATCATCCTAGAAATGTTTTTTCAACTCTCCAAGTTCAACAGGAAGAGAAAACCAGAAGACCACCAAGCTTTTCATGGGTTTAACAGCTGTTGCTACAATCCTTAATCAGAAACAATGCAATACAAATAGGCCTAATTTATCTAAATAAAACACGGCCAAGAGAGAAATATACTTAATATATATATAGAATTTATAGTATTTTTATTAAAAATCCTACAAAATTTTGAATAAAATCCTTGAAAATGGTTGAATTTGAACAAGCTTTGGAAAAGGCTTTAAATTCAAATTCAGTGCATTCTAACGTTAAATTAAAGCCGCAATTGCAAAGAGTTATTTTCAGTTGAAACCAGAGATTTTTATACACCTAATAAAAAGACATGCACATTTTTTAGATTTAAATCAGGTCATTTATGGTAAACAGAATTATTTTACATACGTTTTCTGTTTTATTTTAATTTACTTAATCAGTGCTTATTAATATCAGTAATAAATATTGTCATATATTGTTTTTATCTCTAAAGCGGTGCTGGAAATAAATGAAAATTTATCTTGAAAATGCTCAAAGTTTGCTAAATACAAACTTTTTATTTTATTTTTTGTTTTGGTTAGGATGTATTTCAACATTATATCTTAATCACTGATTATCTTTTCCTTTGTTTGAGTCTCTTGTGTCAAATATCTGCATGTTGGTTTTATTGTTTTTACTTCATAATCTTAACATTTACGACAAAAATAAAACAAAACAGTAATGAATCAAACTAAATCTGATTTGATATATTTGTGTTACCTTCAGAAACTCAAGAATTTCTAAATGTAAGTGTGTAGCAGCATTTTAAAACAAATATCCGGCTGTTCAGGCATATAACTGTGCTTGGCACCTCTAACCACAAAAACAGACGTACAAAAGTCACCTTTCATTTTCACCCCAGATGCTTAATGCAGTAAGCAAAGTCGCTCTGTTCAATGCAGCTTTTGTTTTCAAGAACCAGAAATATATTTAATTTTGACATGAACAGCATTCATCAAAGAATCTCCTGGGATTTATCACTTGATGTTTTGAATTATGCCACATTCTTTTGAATTTTTGTGAGATTCACAAGACGATGATTACGCCGGGCTTCGAGTTCAAGCATTAGGTGGGTTGGATTATCGAATCATTTATCATTTACAGTGATGAATTTATCTTGATAAGAATTTGTCAACATAAATTGCAGTTTATTGTGTTTAAAACACCCCAAAACTGTCCTTATTGTCCACTGTTTGTTCAATAAAAACATTATCTGTCTGTTAAATGAAAAGGGTAAGAAGGAGGCTGAAAATGATTAACTTACTGTGTTTAATGTCAAATGTATTCATAACATCTTCTCTCTTTGAGACAAAACTTTCTTTCATATTAAATTACAATAAAATATATTCATGTTTTTGGTTGTAATGTGACAAAATATAAAATCTTTTGCATGATAATCTCTCTCTGCAGCTGCGTTTACAGTAAAAAACATGGAGGAAATGTTTCTTTATAACGAGGGTTGATCCTCGTTTAAACATCAGCCATAATGGGAGGGGCGTTCTGGAGTTGGGTAACCATGGTAACAACAAAGGGGCAGCTAACACAGTAGCTCCCACCACCTAAATATCCTCACACTGTGTCAAAGCCACAGAATGACGACAGAAAGCATAAGTAGCCACACGTTGTGAAAGCAGCTTGGAGGTCAGGGCATTCCTGAGACGGTACATCGCAGGCCGGGGGAGGAAGACGAGGAGGAGGAAGGCTTTCACTAGATACCAGTGTCAGACACACAAAGGAGTCAGCCGTGCTGGTCAGATGGGAAGGATCTGATTCTGGCTGCAGATAACTACAGGGATTAGTCGCAGATGTGATAGTGGAGTGGCTCAGAAACCATTTTCTGTCGCTGCTGGTAGTTTGTGTGTGTGAGAGAGAGAGGAAGTGGCAACAAGCCTGTGAGTAGAAGTAGAAGAAGAAGTGTGAATTTATAGCTTGTGACAGTTCTCTTGCAGACTGTATTACGGTACAGTTAAAGCAGCACAGCAGGAGAGACCTGAACCTACACGTCTGTTAGCATCAAGTACACCAGAAAGGAGATGACGGCGTCTGAGGGGGGTTCTGCTCGTCACCGACGGCAAAAAGTGACAGAAACACAAAGTTAATGAAGCCATGCAGAGGTGGATGAGTTCAACAGAGCAAACAACCAGTCAGAAGCAGCGATTCCATTACAAACGTCTGCAGGATGTTATTGATATTCCACTAATGTAAAGAAAAAAACACAATTTTGCAACTGTGGTGTTTCCACTTAATAAGAAATTCAATTAACATACAGAGAAGAGCAAAGTACCCAAAATTTGTACCCAAGTAAGTAAAAAGTATTTGGTAAAAAGTCTACTCAATTACTGATCAAATTAGCAATCATTTAATATTTAAAAATTACATAATCAGATGGACCGAAATATAAAGTTAAGTGGAAATTTCCATATTTTAATCATTCATATAAGTGACAAAAAAAAAAACAAAATAAAATGTTTCCAAATCCGTTTCTTTCAATAAAAACTTATGAAACTTTAACAAAAACTGCAGGTCTGTGTCTAGTGAATTTTGTTTGTTTTTCATTCAGTGGGTAGAAATTTGGGTAGAGTAGAAATACTTCATAATAAAATTACTCAAGTAAAAGTGAAGAGCACAGAATAGTAAAATTACTCCTAAAAGTATTTTTTTTCAAAGAAGCGACTGAACTAATTGTGTAATTGTAACTAGTTACAGCCCAACTCTGTTAAAATCACACATAAATAAAAGTATTCACGTGATAAATCATTAAAAAACAACTACTTCCTGTTTTTCTTTGTGGTTTCCGCCAGTGGCAACTTCCTGTTGTTGATCACATGACTCGTGTGATGTGTAAAATAATTTCCATTACAAATTTTGCAAATTAAACCAATTTCAATACGACCAAAATACTACTTCATCATACACCAAAAGCTTTTTGTGAGGTTTTGGCAGAAATTCACACCAGCATCACAAGCTGTGCCTCCATTACAAATGTGCTCAAATCTTTGTCGATATTCTTCTGGTGTAAAAAAAACAAAACAAAAACAAAAAAAACACACTATTTTGCAATTGCAGTGCTTCCATTCAACAAGAAATTAAATTAAAATCATGTGGGAATAAGCTTGTTGACGCGATAAGTCATTTAAAATCATGGCAGCGACAGATGTAAACAGTTACATGACATATATTCGTATTATTATTTTTGGGAGCGGCTACTTATGTGGCATTTTGGTGAAATTGTAGTTGGCAATTTTAAAGAATGGATTAAACATGTTGGAATTACACTAAAAGTTTTGTGAACTGCTTGTTGCTGCACATTATCAAGAAAAAACCCCACCTAGAAACAAACCTTCTTCCTCTTACCACTTCCTGTTGTCTTTTTCTGCATTTCTGCCAGTAGTATCATCCGGCTGTTGATCATGTGAAATGTGAGATTTCGTTCCATAAAGCAAATTTATTTTCATTATTTTGATTTGCCCAATTTTATGGCAAATGGAAACGAAACTAATGTAAGCAAATCTAAGTATTTTGAGTTATTTGGCACCATTTTATGGAAGCTATGATGGGTGTACCTGCTAACAAAAGTCAGTGAAAGACTGGGAAGTCCAACCTTAATTTGAAAGGGAACCACTCAGGTCATATATACTTCATTCTTTGCTCATCTCAGACTCTACAGACTTTATAAAACATAACAAATCTTTAAATCATCACTAAGCAAGTCTGGAAAGTTTGCCAGAAGAAAGACTCGTCTCGCTAGAAGCGCTTAGCTAATGCACCAAAAAAGCTTTTATTCATCATCCATCAACCACATTTAGACAATTATTGACATCTATATACGAACACATGGTCAGTACTATTTACCCAGAATGCCCTGTGCTGTAGTCCGCTTCCTGCTTTTGGTACGCTTAGCATTCACATATGTATTTGAACTGCACCAGAGTTCACTTCAGCTGAACCAAATGACTAGGCCTGACACAATAGCACATTTTCTAGATGGTAAATAGTCCCAGTAATTATTGCAATAAACAATAATATCGTTGTTTGGAGACGATTTTCAATTAATATATTGATAATGGCATAAAAATGCCCTCTCAAAGAACAATAAACTTAAATTTTGTAAAGACAACTCCACACTAAAACTAGAAGACATTTCAAATATTCAAAGGAACAAACTGAAATGAAAACCACACACACAAAATCATATATACATATATATATACTGCTCAAAAAATAAAGGGAACACTCAAATAACACAATATAACTCCAAGTAAATCAAACTTCTGTGAAATCAAACTGTCCATCTAGGATGTGTTATTTGAGTGTTCCCTTTATTTTTTCAGAAAGGAAATTATCAGGCTCATTTTAATGCCACATGGAGAACCTTTCTCCTCCTGAAACGGCAACAAGATGGAAACAAACATTGGATTTTAATATCAGCCCAGTTTGCTTTATGATTGTCTGTATCTTGTCTTTATTTAGGCTTAAAAATTGAGTTTATCCTGTCCAAAGACATCAAACACAAGTTTGGTTAGACATTTAATACACAGGGAAAATAATAGACATCTATTTGTGAGTGCACTTCCACCTCTTACGCTTCAACCACACTTTCGTAGAGCTTAGAGGAAAGGAAATGTCCTAATTTCTATGTATAATCAACAACAAGTTCTCTAAGTGTATTTGACTATACACTTAGAAAAAACAAGTCCTATCTGAATTACCAGAAGGGTGATGACTTGGGCTTGTGTTGCCACCACAGAATATGGGCCTTCATCAGCAGGTTAGAAATTACAAACCCAAAGATGCAATGAAATGACAGAAAAACAAAAGAATAAAGGCGTTAGATGGTCTCGTTCATTAGCATCCAACTCAAGTTCTCAAGAGACGGTTTCATGCAACTTTTAGATCTGAATCAAAGCCTTTCCAAACATCAGTGAACCACAGCAAAGTTTAAAGAAAAGTGGGTCAAAGCAAAAACTGTGAACTATTTCCCACGCCTATATTGACAAACATAAAATCAGTATTGTTTTTTTTTACTTCGGTTGTTTTAACGCTTGATATTCCAATAGAGTCGGTTCGATTGGCGACCAAAATTGCAGCATTAGTTACATTTTCAGCAGCTGTGGTTTATTTTCACAATGCACTGCTTCAAACAAGCCAAACTGTTTAAAAACCTGTTCCCCTCCTCTCCTATGGGGGCGCTGCGCCAAGAAAAACAGAAGAAAACAACCCAAAGAAGACATCAGCGCCACTTCCTTTTTTATGAAATGCAAACAAAAATGGAGTGATGTCAGAAGAGAAGTTTGTTTTGGTTGTATTTACCCAGAATGCCCTGTGCTGTAGTCCGCTTCCTGCTTATGGTACGCTTAGCATTCACATATGTATTTGAACTGCACCAGAGTTCACTTCAACTGAACCAAAACTTCGTTTTTTAGGCGGAATGAAAAGATTATGTCTTTTCACACCTCCCAAAACAAACTGAACTTCACTTAAAGTACAACAGAGACTGATTGATTGAATTTTTGTCACTTTCAGACTTATAAAGAACGATAAGTCTGATGTTATTTTAATTTTGGCTTCGGATTAAAGCACCACAGTTGGCATTGTCAGGAAACTGAGTCAAGATGGATTTAAGACACAAACACTGTCAGACCAAGATTGTTCTGTTGCTTCATTGTTAGACCAAACCAAAATATATTACTATATCAAATTATGATGTAAATTACACCAAGCTGTTAAGATATAAACAGTTCAAACTCACTTTGGTGGCAGCATTCGCTTCTGCAAGAGTTAAAAAGACCCGAGGCCTTGAGAAGACTGGAGACTGGATATCTGCGAGTCTGCAGACAAAACCCAACTCCCACACAAGTGGTCAAGAAAGAGATTTAGAGAGGAATCTGCAATGAAGCCTGCAGCGTCTTCTGAACAGCTGCAGCTAGTTTAGATAATGGGGAAACGGCTCACAGAAAGAGAGCGAGATCTACGCCGAGCTGTGATGACATTTCAGTGGTTTACAGCGAACCTGTGTTTAGTTCTTGGTGAGTTTCAGCACCTCTGTCATTGGTGATGTCCAGAGCAGCTGTGTGTTTGTGTCTGTAAAACATTCACTCTGGACCAGAGCCCACTGGGAGCCAAAGCCACCCACTCCAGCTCCAACTGTGGACTGGATCACAATGCTTTGGCAAAGAGGGAAAATTCCAACCATTCTCCGCTCACCATTCTGCTGTTCAGTGAATCCTGCGGCCGAGTCTGTTACAGCTCGCATTGTCTGTCTGTAATATCGTACCGCTATTAGTGGGAAGTCTTGGTGTCAGCCGCTCAAAGAAAGAATAACTTTGAAGAGTAGGCGGTGAGAGCAATGCTGGCAGGGAGGGTTTTTCAGCTTCACGAGGAAAGGAAAACGTAATTCAACAAGATATAAGAGTAAAAACCAACAGGGACTCAATTTGGGGTATAAAAAGAACATGAAGGTCAAACCACAAACCAAACCGAGAGTATTTAGTCTTTTCTTGCACCTTGTTTGTGAAAGATGCCACAATAATCCTATAAACTCTCCAAGTGCATCAATATAATCTTAAAATCTATTAAAAGCAAGAAAAATAATGGTTTTCTTTCTGTATTTTACTCAATGACTGCCTAAAACACAGTTTTGTCCTTTTTAATAAAAACACGAAGGAAAACAAGAGGTCGCAATTTGGTTTACCGTCGCTTCAGTGCATCATATTTTCCAAACCAGTGTTTGTCCGCATGTTGTGTTAAAAAATAAATGGCACCATCACTACTTTTCTCAGCACCAAAGACGTTTTTAATGCATCTAGATGAGACGTTAAGAATGCATTTTTTAGAAAACGCACTCATATTTATGTATTTCTGCTTCAATGCAGTCAGAGCCAAACGCGTCAAAAGATTAATGTTTGTTATGTAGAGATTGCCAAAAATGTATGCTGATTATTTTTTCAGAAAACAACCAAAGGATGCCCTAGAAAATCATAATTCAACCTTTTTGCTGATGCAGAGGGAGCACACACGCCATTTTAGTGTTTCATTTTGACATTTGTTAAAGCAACAAAGATAGCAAAACGAGATAAAAATGAGGTTGTGCCTTTTGCAACTAGAGCAATTTGAATGTGGATCCAGCCGAAAATACAGTAAATCCTCAAATAATGTGCAAAATGGAGCAACTTAATTACTTATTCCTTTATTTCTTTTGTTCACTTTGCAGCTAAAAACACAGAGAATAGAGATGAATATGAAGACGCACGTTTGCTGGAACAACAGGAAATTTCAAAATGTGATTCAACATGGAACTGACCGATTCAATTTTGAGTTTAATTCAAAAACTAACTATCAAAGGACACTTCTGAAGAACAACAAAAGACTTACTTTTTTTAAATTAAGTGGTTACAAACCGAAATTTGCACCAAACCCAAATCTGACACCTGGATTTGAACCAGCTACTCCACTCAAACTGGATCCAGTTTGCATAAACATAAAATCAACATCATCGCTTCCCCAGAAAGTAGGAACTGCTCGACTCATTAGTTCTACATTTTAAAATCTATGTCAACGGTGTTTTATAAATGTTTCAAACTTCTGGGACTCAATCAAACAAGTTCTTCATGATGCCTGAATATATTTAATTTGAAATTTAACAGTCAGTTTTGGAGGAGGATGTTTTATTTTAATCTAGGTTAGAGATTTAATGGACTCTTTAGGTAATTAAGGTGAATTTTACTGGTTTTCGATGTGCAGCGACTGTTGGTTTGAGTCGTTTTCAGGGTGGCGTTAAGAGCGACAGATTTGAACAGGGAAGTCAAAAAGACACCGGATGTGTCACAACAGAGTGAAGACTTTTCACATTTACTGCATCCAACAATAAAATAAAAAAAAACATCAATCCTACTGTACAGACCGGTACCACTTTCACAAATCTGTTCAAAACAGACTCGCAACGTCTCACATTACACCAGAAAATATTCTCTGGTTTAGGTAATTTTAGGATTATCAACAATATTTCTACCAGTAATAAAAAGAGCAATTTTGTACAGCTTCTTCAATGATTACTACAGCTCTGGAAAAAGTTTCGACCACTTAAAATGATCAGTTTCTCTGATTTTAATTGTTATATTTATGTGTTTGAGTAAAATGAACATTGCTGTTTTATTCTACGAACTGTTGACAACATGTTTCCGAGATTCAAAGCAGAAAACGTGTTTTCATTTGCAGAAAATAACAAAAAAAGATGCAAGAAAACAAGTTCATATTCATTAAGAAACAACGATACTAATGTTTTATCTCAGGAAGAGTTCAGAAATCAATATTTGGTGTAGGTTTTCAGTGGGTTTAGCGTAATGGGTTATTCATTTTTCACAGAGCTGTACGTCTTTAGATTATTCAAGAAATCCCAGACGATCGTGTCTTGGAATGGAAACAAACCCATGGATGTATTTTAAGACAACATCTCAAGCACGCCATTTCTTCGGAAATGGAAAATAGGTAAAGATATTTGGAAAAGAGTTGTGAATAGCTTTGGTTCATATTTGTGTTCAATCTGAAATGCCTGAATTCGCCCCATTGATGAGTTAAATATCAACATTGTACGGCTCGGGAAGGAAATGGACCAGAACCAATGGAAAAGACCTTCTGAAGACACTTTGGTAAAAGAGAATAGTTATCCGAATGTGCGCTGAAATGCCATTCAGTGAGGAAGAAGCCATCACTCCCATACACAACCCAGAAGCCAGATTATAATTCACTGAGGGAGAAAAACTTTAGTTTGTTTGACCAAAGTGACTATTGGTGCAATAGGAGGAAAGAGCAGGAAGCCAGAGAACAACACCAACGTTGTGATGTACGGCGGTGGCAGCAAAGGGGTTACATCATGAGGAAAGAATGAGGAAATAATGAAGTTTGGGTTTTCCCAATTAACAGCAACAAAGTCAATGTTATGAGAAAAGACGTGCCAATAGTGTCTCAACTCCTGAGACACCAATGGAGCAATACACAAAATGTTTGACTCAGTTCTACCGAACTCTAACGCTTAAGAAACTTTATAATATAAAAATCTGACATTCAGTGAAGATAAATTTGCTACTGCTAGCAAAGATTACATTCAGTTTGATTTAAAGTCGCCATAAAAGAGAAATTGCTGATTTTTTAAAATCAGATTTTGTATAAATATCTTGTTTCAGCTTTATATATTAGACATCCTATTAAAGCTGCACCCAATCAGAGGAACATTTATTGTAAGAAAGCAACATAATAAGTGCTTAAAGTCGTCACAGTTGGGTCGGTACGACTGCAAACTTTCATTGGTTGCATGGTTTTCTGTTGCCATCATTGCAAGCAAGATAATATTTTAGGTGTCACATATTCAAACTTTGCTTTCCAGTTATATATTTTGAACTTTCAGTGTCTTTTATGTCCAAATCTGATGTAGATCACAGAAAATAAGAAGAAAATGTATTATTTTCATCACCTTCACAATACTCAAAGGTCTTATTAGTCCTTAATTACCGTAAAATAATTATTCAGATTTTATGGAGCAGTAAAGTGAATGACAGCGATTAACACAGTCTGCCTGAATATTAATAGAAATCTCAATCATTTCAAATCTTCAACGCCTCGGCAGAAAACCAGCAGTGACAGCATATCATCACTGACAGAAACATTTACTCTGATGCCATTAATCCTCAACAATATGTGCAATATTTTTCATAAAATCAATGTAAAAACTACTTAATCCACTGTCAAATTGATCCCCGTTGATTAAAAAGAAACAATAAACAACTACAGATAAAAACATTTCGCAAATCAAAGTACTGTTGTTAAGGTAATGATTTAAACTCTTCTAATAAATAAATGTAAAACAATTACCTTTTCTTAAGGCAGTGGTTCATGAACGTACTACTTTTCTAATTTTTAGTAGCTTTTAGCTTTGCAGCTATGCTAACTCCAGCTTGTATCGTTACAGCCATATTGTTATTTTTATACGCTTATAATCAATAACTGACAATAAACATTTCGAGATCTCAAGGCTTACTTTCACTGGAGAGGTGCATAAGTAAACCAAACTACACCACACTTTTCTAGCTCCCGGTAGGTGCGAGCTGTGCTGCTATGCTAACCCTAGCAAATATGTGAGGTTTGGTTGTCGCCATGCTGTTTTTCATACTCGTCTAATCAATAAATGTAAAACAAACATGTTAATATCTTTTTTTAAGGCAGTGGTTCATGGATGCACTACTTTTCTAACTTCTAGTAGCTGCCTGCTGTCCTACTATGCTAATGCTAACCGGTACATAAGTAGCAACAATTTCAGGTCTGTTTGCAGCTACATCACTACCAATATTTCTACTGAGAACATATTCGTAGCACATCTCCCTACGAAAAAAGGCGATACTCTACAACAGTGTAAGTTTTTACAGCGTCAAGATTCTGTTGAGTTATAATCTACAGAGCTAATAAAGTCTGTAATGGGAGTTTCAAGAATATTCTTAATCCACTAGCCTATTTTCTGTTCCTTGTTAAGTAAATAAAGTAATGGTTTTTACAATTTCAGCAGTTCAGTACCCATTTAATTAATTCCTAATTAACCATAAAATGGGCACTTTGGGGTTTTTGGTTGTTGGGTGGTTGGCAGCCATCACAGTTATACTTGGCACATAAGTATAACTCAAAAACAAGTTTGAACCTGAGGTGCATTGTTCAATGCATCAACAGGAACAATGCACTTAAAATGGTTTATTAGTGTTTCTTGGAGATCATTTGGATTTGCAAACAAAAGGAGAAGTCGGACCAGAAAATGAGCCTTTTTTACATTTTACATCGAGTTATTGATTTCTCGACCACCTTATCTGCAGCCAGTTACAGTCATGCTCCGTTAACATCAGCGCGCTGCCCGTGGGAAAAAACGCTGGCGTGGATGAAAACAGCAAAGGCCTCTTACGTGCACACAGGCATTGAGCTGGACCGTGAAACACTGTGACACACAATAGGCTCACGGACAGAGTGGATGTAAACGTGTCAACATCTGCAACTCATCAGAGGGCTTTCCTTTCCTCTAAAAAAAGAAGACCCACACTCTCCCACGCGTGGCTTTCTAATCATGCATATAAAAAAAAAAAGCATCAGTCGTGAATAAAAAATAATCAAATACATAAATGTGCATGCGTGGAAAAGACGGAACCCTGCGCGCATCTGGAGCGGGCGTTGAGTCCTGTCCCATCCAGATGCGCAGAGGAGGCAGGAGGCTCGTAAAAACCAGAAGCGACCAAAATAATAATAATAATTATTATTATAAAATGTAAAAACGCGCCGCGGCTCACCCATTTATGAGTCGCGGTGTGCTGGCTGCTCTCCTGCAGGACTGTGGGCGATAGTCTCAGGTGTTGGAGGAGGCTTTTACCCGGACCAACAGCCTCCTGTCCGTGTTTGCAGAGATCCGCTACTAAACGGGAGGAGCGTCGCACCGAACCATATTCCTTCCTCTTTTTTTTTTTAGTCCAGTGACACGGCAGGAGGAGGAACAACGAGCCGTCAGAAAACGGAAAAAGCGCTGATGAGCAAACCCCCTTTCTCTCCCTCGCTCGCTCGCTGGTTCTTATTTGTTGCCTTCAATGACGCCTCGTGAATTGCAGCTCCCGTGTGTGAAATTTTCATTTTCATAAATGCGGTGTGAGGCGAGGAGGGAGGCGTGACGCAGCGCCGTGCGTCATGCGCTCCGAACAGATGGCGGTGACACAAACTGTGTTGAGCAGCAGGAAATCCCTGAAGTGTTCACCAGAGGACCCACGAATTTACTCCAGTACCAGTAAAAAGGAGTTTAATAAAAAAAAAAAAAAAAAAGTGTCATTTAATATTTGAAAGTTACATAAAGTTATGTGGACATCGTTGGTATTTTAAAGCTCAAAATGAAAATAATTCATATAAACCTCACTATAAAGTAATAAAACCAGACAAAAACATATTTATAAATCCATTCATTCCAATATGAAACTTGAATAAAAAGTGGAGTTGTGCATCTGTTGAAGTAAAATAAATAAAATAAAGTGAGTCAAGTAAAAGTAAAAAGCACAGCCCAGAAAAATCCTCAAAGAAGTAATATAACTGAGTAAATGTAACTTACTATCCAACTCTGCAGAACATTTTATCAATCAAATTATGAAAATATAATTAGAATTAATAGTTCATAGACTATAAACACTTAATAAATGGTTAATAACTGTTTATTATGCACTATTTAAGGCCGAGAAGGAGATTATACTCTAAAATAAAATAAAATAAAATAAAAAAATTACAAATGCTTATTGTTTTTACAAGGTAGCCTGAAATGTTTAGTTTAACAAGTCAAGACGAGGTCAACAAATTTGGCCAAAAAACAAAACGACAGCTTTTTCCTCCTTCTCACCCTTAAAAAATTATAAGAAATATTATAAACAAATACATTTTAGACTTTTGTTGACAAAGTTAATATAGAACATATACAATAAATAATATAAGTAAATGAATAAATAAACCAAACAAAGCAGCACAAAATTAAATGTTATCATCATTAATAATAATATTAATAATATATTAATACATATAATAAAATTATTATTATCATCATTCTTATAAATAACATCTATTATAGTTATAATTATAAAGAAATTACTATAATAGTAATTATAATAATTATCATTACTTATTGATAAAAATATTAGTAATCATTAATAAAATGGAGAAACAATACAAGCTAATTTAATTCCACCTTTTTCTACCACCTACACTGTTTACATTAAAACTGTTCATGTAACGTTTTTCTATTTCACTTTTCCTAATTTTCATCATTTACTGAATTAAGTTAAAATTACAATAACAATGGATTTAGTTTAATAATTCACTCAATTTCAATACATAATGTAAATTAAGTATTATCTACAATTAGGTGAATGGAACATTATTAAATAATGTGAATAAAACAAATATATTTTGCTTTATGACAAGCTAAATACCTGCCAGCTCTCATTTAAAAGCTGCATTTTGTGTTTACTTGTGCTATTTTTGACTAAAGTTTAAACTGAAAACATTGAAGTGTGAAAAACGTGAAATTAGAAAATATTTTTCACACCATTTTATTGGTTTTTAACACCAGAAACATTTTGTCTGCTCATGTAATTCAGTTTTTCCAAACGCTCAGCTGTTCTGTTCGTCTTTCAGGATGGAGAATCTGCTGGCGGCAGCAAAAAGATCACGATAAAGGATGCAGGAAAGGACAAAAAGATGAAGATCTAAAGTTTTCTTTTATCAGCCGCTCCGAGATGATGAGATAAACTGCAGCCCAGTCAGAAAAGCCATTCATTTGTTCCTGATTAGATGGAACAATCAGGTGATCAAGGTGATTACCTGACCTTGAAGTGAACGAAGAATCGATTTTTATGGAGAAAATGAGGCTTTAGTTGCAACATTTTTAAAGGGCATTTGTACATTTTTTATAGTTTTCTTCCTGAATGAATTTTCAATCATTACTTTTAATATTTTGTTGCGATATGTTGCCAGAAAGCAGATGAATATACAGAAACACAGAGTTTTTCCTTTTAAAAAGCTTCTAAATTAAAAGGGAACGGTGTTACAGTTAAACAGTGTCAATGTATAATAAATATATATTTATTATAGTTTTAATGAGGTCAAAATTCCTTAATGCGGGTAAATTTATTTCTTTCAGTAAAGTAATTTTTTAAAATAAATTCAAAAAGTCAAGGAAATTTCAAATATTTCATAGGTTAATATTTATTTATTAATCAAATGAAATTAAATACACATAAAGAATGTGTAAGCTAAATTATATAAATAAACATAAAACTTTGCTCCGCCAATAATGATAGCATTATTTAACCACAGAAACCGTCAAGACTTCTTTTAATATTTTATTTATGTAAATATTGTATATTATATATTTATTTTTTTAAATGTGGAAGAGAGAAGTATGCTATAAACACAGCTGAAAGTGTGCAATAAAAATACAAAAATACTGTAGAAAATTAACACTATTAAATAAATAAGTATGGTTCCATTTTGATCAATACACAAATTTCATTGCACAACTTTTCTAAAAAGTCCTACATAAAATAATTACTTTTTCTTTTTGTATAGATATAAATAGAAAACTGCTCATGCTGCCCTAGAGAAGACGCCGCCCTGGGCATCTGCCCAATTGGCCCAAATCTTCTTGGTAATCTGCCATTTGTTCTAATTGGCACAAAAAAATATTTTCTATTATTTTCTACTTCTACTAATGTGAGGCACATATTTGCAACGAGTTGTTCTAAGATATTTCATTTGAAATAAAAATAAAAACATTAAGTTAATAGGTTTTTGCTGTACAGTAATTTCTATATTAACAGAAATATAAAAAGCTGGAAACCAAAACAGGAAATGATAATAAAACAAAAGTTTGTAACGGGGGTTAACCGATTTCTTCCCATTCCTTCACACAGATGCTGTGTGTGCTGCTGCTTTAAGAGGTGACAGTTGTTTCTCCATCTGCAGACGTTTCGCCTCTGGAGAGTCAAGTTTCACACGAAGCACTGAGGTGACACCATCTGGGACTCTGCTGCTATTACAATGTTACTCACTGAGCACCAGGTCACTGAGTGAAAAGGTTGCAAACAGAAAACAATTCCTGCAGATACAGGAACATCTGCAGCTTCATAATAACTGGTACTATAAATATATTGCATCATTTAATGACAGAAAACCTTGTGTGAAGTCAGATGAATGACATTTTACATAATTCACACCTAAATCTTTTATTCTGTATCAAGAATAAAGACTGAAGTGCAAATATTGTTTTTGCACCCTGAACTTTTTCATGTTAAAAACAAAAACGTCGACATATTTTACATAAACAGGCAAAATTGTGAGGTAGAAGAAAATTTAAAAATGATTTTCACCGCAAAAACACAAAATCTAACCAAGTATTTTTGTCTACTTTCTAGAGCAAATATTTTAGTACAATTGAAATTAGAAAATTAAATTACAAGTAACTTTTAGGAGCTTGTTTTAAGTAAATAATTTCTTAATATAGATGAAAAAGTTTAGTTTTAGTGGTAAATTATTTCACTTATAATATGGAAAAAAATGTCTTGTCATAAGTGAAATCATCTGCCAATGTAACTTGTTTTTGTCAATATTAAGTAATTATTTACTTAAAACAAGCTCCTATTTCTTGCTGAAATGTTACTTGTAAGATATTTTTTCTTATTTCAAACGCACATACTGTATACTAATTAGTGTGAGCAACACCACTTGTAAATTTTATGGTATTTCATACAGACTACATACAATCCTCTTAAAGCTGAGCACAAATGCATTTTGCTATCAGGTTTATTACAGTTAAATTTAGGACTCTCATTGTTAGAATCCTAACAATGAGACTTTTTTACAGTGAGTAAAAAAATCTAATTAGCTGTATTAATTTGTGTATAAAATAAAAAGTTGGTGTAATAAAAAATAAATGTGGAAAAAAACCCTAAAAGCATCGTTTTTTACTTCTGAATTTAGATGCTTTGTTTCTTTGTTTTGAACTGAAGCGTTCATTTACACTTCTCACCGGTTGGTGGCGGTATTGCACCAACCGTCAGTAAAACAATAGAACGAAGAAGAACAACTTCCGGGGCGTGAATCTTTCCCCTACAGCGGAGTAATTGTGTCTTTGTTTTTAGATATCCTTCATTCAAGCATCTCCAAAGCGATTCTAAGGTGAGCTACGCTATATTACGCTTTTTAAATATATTAATTTAATTAATTTAATTAATTTATTGCGGCTTCGGATATATTTTAGGCGCATTGCGCTTTACGTAACTCCTGTCAAAGTCACAACAATATATATATTTAATGTTAATAATGACTCTTCTCCAATATGCTCCTAAAATTTGAATTAGCTTAACTCATTCTTCAGTTTTTTACTTGAACTCAAAAACACGGCTTGTTTGTGCTTGTGGAATATAAATAATACTTAGATTTTTCCTGCAAATAAGACAACGAGTCATGGTTACAGGTAATTGAATCACCACTGAAATGAGTCATCTGACAGTTTGTCCTCATTCAGGTTTCGGTTAAAACTATTATATGCTAATAAATGAGCATATTTCCTTGTTTTGTACAAATCTGCTATTTTTTACAAAATATTCTCAGGAAACTACAACCGAATCCTTAATAACACTTCTCTCTTTTTGTAAAATAATAGTTAAACACAAGGTGCATTGCTTTATTGCTCTGATTCCCTCTTTATTTTGTTTTAGATATATAAACCAGGTGGCCAACATTTATTTATTTCGAAAAAAGAAGAAGAAAGCTCTGTGTTTAGTTGTAACTTCCAGTTTGGTAGATGTATTTTTAATGATCTCTCTTACTATTTCCTCCTTCTGTTCAGACAGGAAGGAACTATTTTTTCTGTAATCTTAGGTATGTTATAGGTATCTTAGCTGTTCCACCCAATAAAATTTTAAAGGAAACAGTTAGACTTTCTTAAAAAAAAAAAAAAAGAGGAATTACTGGTTTTTCAGGTAGAACCAGAGGTGGGCAGAAAATTGTACTCAAGTATTTTTTCTCAAGTAAAAGTAAAAAGTTGCAATCCAAGAAATTACTCAAGAGTAAAAATAATATTTGGTAAAAAGGCAACTTAAGTAATAGGTGACAGACAAAATATCACACATTTAGTAGTCAAATGTGTGATATTCAAATGTGAGCAGACCAAAATATAAAGTTATGTGGCTCTTGATAGTTTTACAAACATTTTATAAATTAGTGTTTATTTGAACTGACTTGTCATACAATTTTTTGAAAAAATAAATAAATATAGAATAGTTTTGTTTTATTCAGATCCACACAGGTCTTTGTAAATTAAAAAAAAACAACAAATGCACAGTTTTTGGTAAACCTTTATGCTAATTTCCCCAAAGCTAACATTACATTTCTCAGTTATTGTCAAAAATAATTACACTTCGTCTATGTAGTTGAGGCTCTCAGAAATACATATGTGATTGAAATTATTTAAACAAATTTGAGATTTTGTTGAAGCTGAAGTGCTTTTTATGTGCAGCTATCTGATATTATTCAGCTGAAATGGCATCATTAGTTACAAAAAAGCGAGTAAAAAGCTAGACTTCACAGTAATCCGTTATATAAGGAACACAGTGTTTCATTCACAAACAGAACGCTGTGTATAAAACAGTTTTTTTAAACCGTGTCTTCTGATCCACCCTGACCTCAGGAGGTTTGCACAGAAAACTTTCCCCTCCCTCTCTGGAAAAAAAAAAAGCACTCTCCCTCCCTTTGTGGAAAAAAAAAGCATACGTGACTTTCCTCACATCCTCAATGCTTCCTGGTGTTTTTCTTTGCGTCTTTTTGTCTCCTGCAAATGTTCATATGACTTATAATCTGTAACTATGGCAACAAGGCAAAATTTATTGTAGGGCTGGACAATAAATCAAAAACATCATAACATATATTACGATAGACACGTGATTAATATCAGTAGATAACATGTTTGATAGAATATTCAATTCAAGCAAGATTGGTGGAATCCATGTGACTCACTCGCTCTTTGGTTACCTGGCAACTCGCACATTCTATGGTTACCTAGCAACAACCTGCTGAGCAACCGGCACAGCAGCAGTTTGAAGTTCCGCCTCATATCTTCTTTAAAATAAAAAACAACGGCGTGAAATGAAAACTGTGGCTAAAACAGTTAGCCACAGTTTTAGCCAGTCTGGTGAAATATTTCACATATTTAAAACAAGAAAACTAATCAATAATTATTGATATCGACTGGTATTAAACACTTACATAGTGATAAGTTTTTCGGCCGTAGTGTCCAGCCCTGCTGCTTTTACAATTTTGAGCAGCTGATTCGCATTAGGGCCTTCCTGCCCATATTATCATCATTAAATTAAATTTTCCTTTTTGAATACAAAGTGATCATTTAATTGAATTGAATGTGAGATTATAACCTTGTGACCGCTTTATATTTCTCTCCATAAAAACAGCAACAATGGACAAGATAAGGTCACAGTTTCAGAGGATGGTGAGTGTTAAAGCACAAAACTCACACTGCAAAAACACATTTTGCCAAGTATTTCTGTCAAGTTTCTAGTGCAAACAAATAAATACATAAACTAACTTAAAAGTACATTTTCAGCAAGATATATGAGCTTGCTTTAAGTCAATAATTCTTGATTGCAGATACAAACAGTAGTTCCACTGGCAGATTTTTCCAATTCAAACAGGAAACATTTCTTCTTAAAGATGACAAAAATCTGCCTTTGAACTTTTTCTAACCCGGAGTTAATTAATTATTGACATAAAACAAGCTTATATATCTTGCTGAATGTTACTTTTAAGTTAGTTTTATCTTTTTTCAAGTATAATAGGATATTTGAATTAGAAACTAGACAAAAACACTTTGTAAGATTTAGTATTTTCTGTCATTTTAAAATAATTTCTCTTTAACTTAAAGTTTAACTATAGTGAAGGCATAATTTCAACCCAGACAAATTTTGAACAATTCCACCAAGAGACAAATTCGTCTCTATATTTAGCAACTTTTCACACCACTCTAGCAACATTGTTTCAAAAAAAATCAAGGCTTTCTGCCCTTATTGTGCATCTAGATGAACAGCGAGCGGTACAGCAGGTTCACGCTGCAGCCGTCGGAGAACGGCGAGAGCCACGCCGAGGTCAACCTGTCCGACTACGCTGGGGACGGCGACACGGCGGCGGAGGCGCCCGGATCGCCGAGCTTCAGGCCGGCGCCGCTGCAGCACAGCAGGCAGACCGTGGCGTTCATAATCCTGGGAGCCCTGATGGTGTTTCTTGGCGGTTCGTTACAGTTTCTCATTTTTTTAACATGATGTTTAATGCTGTAAATAACAGTTTTCTACATCGCAATTCCTCAATACATCATTTTTAATACATAAAATCTGTTATTAGGTCCTTATTCCCATATTTGATGGTATTTCTCACTGTCTGAGGCGTAAGGATATTATCGTATGTGTCTCCTTCAGGCTACCTGGTTGGTTTCATCAGTCATCATAAACCTAAAGTTGAGTCTGACTGCGGACCGAGTTCGACGGATAAAATCGGCGGGATGGATCCAGGAAAACCTTCGCCAACTCTGTCCTGGAAGGACGTCTCTGAACTCCTAACGAGCAAACTCAGCAGCGAAGCTTTCAAAAAGTCTCTTAAGTAGGTCGTAGAAGCGCTCGGCGTCAGATTGAATTATTCTCACTGTAAAGCTGAGAACACAGCTCACCATGTAAACACTGGGAGTCAGACCAGTTGAATCGTTAGGTAAACAGGTGGTTTACTAAAGTCAGAGGGAGCAGATTTAATGTTGACTTTTTAAATCTGATATTTTTTACAGTTGTTCTAGGGCTGAAATAGATTAACTGGTGTCTGGACTCAATAACAACTTATTCAGATTAGTAATTAAGCCCAAACTGTACAAAGTATTTGTACATTTTGCATATAAGATCATTTGTGTGTAAATATGTTTTACCCAAAACTCCTCAAGTAGCATAGCTTTAGCTAGTAGGCTATGTTACTTAGTGTTTATTTTCTTATTTAAAAAAGGAATTGAATGAATTAAATCTTTTAATGTACTTCTAATAAAATCTAAAAAGATTGTTACCAATTTATTTACATTGGCCTGCAGAAGTATAGTTTTGCTTCCCCCTAAAAGAAGAATCATATTTACAGCTTTGTATAAATTTGGAGATTTTTTAAAAAAGACAAAACATAGATAGAAAACTCTATCTAGATTTCAACTTTGTATTTGTGAAAGTTTTATGCCATGTGAAAGGCTAAAGGTTGGAGAATCCACAAAGTAAATAAATAAATCAAATGCCTCCGTTTTGCTCTGCAGGGATTTTGATCTGAAGAGCCGCTCGGCAGGAAGTGAGGAAGACATGAGTCTGGCGAACAGGATCTTCGATACGTTCAAGACGTTGGGGATGACGCCGTGGACGGACATCCATTACGTTCAGCTGCAGACGCCGGACAAGTGGGTGACATTACAATTTCTCTGGTTTAGAAAACAAATGAATACTTAACGATATTGACTGATATGAAACACTTATATCGTGGTCTTAATAAGTTGCTGCAATGTAGTTGTGTGTAAATTTTATTTTTATTTTATTTTATAAGTGAACAACCCACTAATAGGTTCACCTTGTGCTTTTACAGCCAGAACCCCAACACTGTTTACTTTGGTTCAGACATCATCAAGCCTGTGGGATATTTGGCCTACAGCAAACCGGGCAAAGTTGAGGTGAGTTATTGGGAAGTGACCTTTAACCTCTCAACTTCAGGACCATTCCAAAGGATTCTGAGTCTTCTGACGGCTTAGACCATATTACAGGTTTAAACGTGTTAAATCGGTTTAGACTTGGCATTAATCTCAACCAGACTGTTAGCTTATTGACACTTAAACTGTTCTTAAACTGTTACAGAACAGCTTTGGGTATTATTAGACTGTTTAGGCTTATTTTCCAGTAAACCTCACATGAACTAAATCCTTACATTAAGTCTGTTTATTTCAGTGATTCACTTCTGCATTGAATCACCAAACAGCTTCTCTTTTGGGTTAAATTACTTTATAAATATAAGATGTAGCCGTTCTGCTGCGATCGAAGCTTCATTTTCTCCTGATGCCTGCAGGGCCGGCTGGTGTACGGGAACTACGGCCGTCAGAAGGATCTGGACTTTGTTCAGGGGAAAGTTGACCTGAAAGGCGCCGTCCTGCTGCTGCGAGCCGGAAAAATCACTTTTGCACAACAGGTATGTGTTGATCAGTCTTTCTCAAACTGTGGTGGTCCGCGGGCGCCCCCTAGTGGTCCACGAGGTATCGCACGTAAACGACCGTTTATTTGTTACGTTAACTCAAAGTGCGATGTTACAGCTAGCTTACCAGAGGATTGTGTTAAAAATAATAATGGATAAGTGGCTTAAGTTAATTTATACTGCAGCATATACGGAAAACCATAAATGCAAAAAATTCAACCATATAAAATTCTACTGTCAAAAAAAAAAACAAAATTATTTTCATTTTCATTCATAGTTTGAGTCATGCAGAACTGGTCTGATCGTTTCCATAGCAACGATCAGAAGTAAGACCTTGCACCGGAACTCCAGTGAGGTCATTCACGACGTTACAGAGGTCATCATAGATGTCTGTGAGGTCATCAAAGAAGGTCTATGAGACCGTAAATTTGTGTGACTCAGTTCATCGTCAGTTGGGATTCAAACGGTTTGCGATTCACAGCTTTGCGTCGGACAGCGATTTTTACCATTTTAGACATGCCCTACCCCTTCATTTTCCCGATAGGATTTGGACTCGGTTACCTGGTTACAACAGGGATGAAGAGACTTTTTGATCATTTCCTCCCTGGAAATGACTTGGACGACAGTGGGACTCAGGATCAGAGCACTGGCGTTGGGAGACTTCCAACGGTTCCCACAAAGCAAACTGACCCGGCTGGGTTAGTTTGTTCTGGGGGCCAGGAAGCCAACTGTGAAGACTCTACTTTGGATCTTCCTCAGACATCGTCTCTTGTCGCAACTCAGGATGTGAGTTCAGTCACAAAAACTGACCCGGCTGGGAACGTTTCTTCTGTGACTGAATTCACAGAGAAATCTGTAAGTGGCACATCTTCCAGCTCCCGTAACATAACAAGTTCCCCGGAGGGGGAATTTATTTCAGAGGGCCAAAGGGTTCACAATAACAACAGAGTTCTTGATCTGTCTGTTAAGTCGTCGTTGAATCCTAGGGTTTCTTTTGCTCCTGAATTGAACTGCTCCCCGGACGGGGAAGCCAGGTTGATTTGCAGGAACAGCATTGAAACCCGGGGCAATGATGATTTTCTCACCTTTCCCCAGGACACAACTACCCCGGCTGGGGTAGTTGTCTCTCAGGACGAGAGGAACCATGAGGACCATGGTTGCACCGTTCCTCAGGAACAAACTGACCCGGACGGGGAGGTTGTAAATGAGGAACAAAGCGAAATGGGACAGACAGAGACAGATATCTGTCGATTTGTGGACCATTTCGAGAACAGCTGGATGAATGCTGCTTTAGAGAGCATTCTCAACCTGAGCGTCACCAGACGGTGTCTGGCTCAGGAAAATCTGTTTGTAGAGGCTTGCAGTAACCCAAACCTTGCTAGGTTGATCCACACTGCTGTCCATGAGCCAGGACGATGCTTTTCGGCAGCGGACATCGCCCCTGTTTTAGAAGAACTACGGGAATGCGAACCGTCACCGGAGTTAGGAAAAGAGTTTAAAATCTTCTGTCTCCTGGAATCCATCTTAGTCTGGCTCGACACGTACGGCGGCAGTACCGACAGGGAAATGTACTGCCAATATACATGCACTAGATGTGGCACGTTCTTCTTCGAGCTCTTAAATAATAGCCCCGTCGTCGTCCTTCCATCGGCAAAACCATCAATTGACACCGCGTCGCTGTTTAGGAACTGGATTAATTTGTATGGCCAGACTAGATGTTCACGCTGCAGGACAGTCTTAATTCGCAAAAACTGCCTCAGCGACAATAACGTGATAGTCTTGTTTCAGCCACGGTGGGTAAAAAGAACATACCCGATTGTTCCGAATATGATCATCGAGGTTCCAGGAGAAACAAGAGACGAGTTATACCGCCTCTCATCCGTTATTTGTGGTGATAATGAGCAGGCTCATTTTTACACCTATGTAATTCGAGGAACAAAGACGGCTAAGGTAACGGATGAGAATGTCCTCTCTGCAGAGACTAAATCCTGCAGACAGGACATATATGGAAGGGGATTTATTTATGTTTATGAAAAGGAACAAATGCAGACGAACCCGACACTGAACTCTTAAATAGATCTACTCCGACGGTTTCACCTCGCCCTTCTCCCCCTCCCCAAAATGATAAAGACGGTTCTGGAGAGGAACCAGAACCTTTAAATTTGGCAAAAGATAGTAGCGCGGAAAATAAAACAAGCGGCCAATTCGAGGGAAAACAAGTGAGACAGACAGAAAATTTGACTCTTGAAACGTACGGCAAAATTGAAGACGACACTTTCTGGGAGGACTTAATGCCAATGTTTTTGTTTTTCTTATTTTTGTTCTGCATGATATTTCCTTGGGTCGTTTCTTATTGGGCTGGTAATTTTTCACTTTTCTGTCTTGGCGTTGTTTTCTTCTGTTTGCGTGTTTTTTCGTTGGACTTTTAAATAAAATCTAAAATTTCTCTCCGGCGCTCTGATTTTCTCCCACTGTCTAAAATCATGTCTGTCTTATTGGTCTCTCTAAATTCTGCTGAGGTGTGAACAAAAAATACATTGGAGATGTTGGTTTGAACAACAACTGTCTGCATTGGGTTTGCATGTTCTCCGTGGCTTCTCTCCGGCTTCCTCCCATAGTCCTAAAAGACGACTGTCAGGTTAATTAGTCTCTCTAAATTCTCTTTAGGTGTGAATTAAAAATGAATTTTGTAATTAAATTTTATAAATAGTTTGCAGGTTTCTCTCCGGGTTCTCCGGCTTCCTGCCACCGACTAAAAAGATTTAGTGCGCTTTATAGTGGTTGTAATATATCTATCTATCTATCTATCTATCTATCTATCTATCTATCTATCTAGATAGATAGATAGATAGATAGATAGATGTATATAAACATTATATAAACATATTCTCTATGTCTATATATAGCTATATATATATAGCTATATATATATATAGCTATATATAGACATATATATAGATCTATATATAGATATATATAGATCTATATATATATAGATAGGTCTATCTATATATAGATAAATCTATCTATAGATCTATATATAGATAGATAGATCTATCTATATATAGATCTATAGATAGATATATATATCTATAGATAGATATATATCTATAGATCTATAGATAGATATATATCTATAGATATATCTATATAGATATATATTTATAATATATATATATATATATTATATATTATATATAGATATATATCTATATGATATATATATATATATATATATATATCTATATAGATATATACTATATAATATAATATATATATATCGATATATAGATCTATATCTATATAGATATAGATCTATATCTATATAGATATATATATATATCTATATAGATATATATCTATATCATAGATATATATCTATATATATATAGATATATATCTATATCAGCTCAATGGATAAATCATCAGTCTTTCACTCGGAAGACCCGGGTTCGAATCCAGGCCGAAACCGACAAAAATTGCACTATCCCGTCTGGGTCCCTAGGCAAGACCCTTTGAGCTACTGCCTACCTCAGACCATGAGAGACATTGAGAAGCAAGGAAACATGCCGGCTCAGATGTTGCCCGGCCAAACAAGGTCTGCGTCAGGTGTTGGGCTACTGGAACAAGATGGAAATGGGCGAGAGGTGAAAACTTGGATCTGTTGGAATGCTACTACTCAAGTAGCCCTAATCGGAGAGGCTATATGACTATAGCCTCCTTATAAGACTGAGGGAGCGACTGGCAGCCCAAATGAACCAGCTGCTACAAAATACAGCTTTTTATTTTGTATTTTTGTATTTTTCGCACTACAAAGTGCGCCCTTCATAACAACAGAGCAACCTGAATGGTTAACTGAAGGGCGCACAATCCTGATCCAGAAGGACCCATCAAAGGGCTCAGTCCCACCCAACTACCGACCAATAACTTGTCTCTCCACAACCTGGAAGCTCATGTCAGGCATCATAGCGGCTAAGATAAGCAGACACATGGATAAATACATGAGCATGGCACAGAAGGGCCTTGGCGTAAATAGCAGAGGAGCCAAACACCAACTCCTTGTAGACCACACAGTTGCCCGAGACTGCAAAACCCGACACACCAACCTGTGCACGGCTTGGATAGATTACAAGAAAGCCTATGACTCAATGCCACACACTTGGATCATTGAATGCTTAGAGATGTACAACATCAACAGGACCCTGAGAGCCTTCATTGCAAACTCGATGGGGCTGTGGAAAACCACCCTTGAAGCCAACTGCAAACCACTTGCACAAGTATCCATCAAATGTGGCATATACCAAGGAGATGCTCTGTCCCCGCTGCTGTTCTGCATAGGCCTGAAGCCAAATCATCAACAAGACTGGCTACGGATACCGACTAAAGAATGGAGCCAACATCAGTCACCTCCTCTACATGGATGACATCAAGCTGTACGCCAAGAGTGAGCGAGACATCGACTCACTGATCCACACCACCAGGATCTACAGCACAGACATTGGGATGTCATTCGGACTAGAGAAGTGTGGTCGGATGGTCACAAAGAGAGGGAAGGTCATTCGCACGGAAGGGGTCTCACTCCCAGAAGGAACAATAGCAGACAGAGAGGACAGTTACAAGTACCTGGGAATACCACAAGCAAATGGCAACCTCGATGAGGTCACAAGGAAAACAGCCACAGCCAAATACCTCCAACGAATAAGGCAAGTCCTGAGAAGCCAGCTCAAAGGCAAGAACAAGATCCAGGCAATAAACAGCTATGCCTTGCCAGTAATCAGATACCCTGCAGGAATAATTAGCTGGCCAAAGGAGGAGATACAGGCCACAGATGTTAAGACACGAAAATTACTAACAATGCATGGAGGGTTCCACCCCAAATCCAGCACCCTGAGACTGTACACGAGCCGCAAGGAAGGAGGCAGAGGACTAGTGAGTGTGAGAACCACTGTCCAGGACGAAACATCCAAGATCCATAGATACATCAGGGACAAAGCCTCATCAGACAATCTGCTCAGTGAATGTCTCAGACAATGGGGAACAGAAGTTGAGGTGCTGGAGGTACCATCATGGGAGGATAAACCCCTACATGGGATGTTCCACCGGCAAATAACTGTAGTGGCTGATATCAGAAAGTCCTACCAATGGCTGGAAAAAGCTGGACTCAAGGACAGTACAGAGGCCCTCATCCTGGTCGCCCAGGAACAGGCCATAAACACCAGAGCAATAGAGGCCCAGATCTACCACACCAGACAAGACCCAAGGTGTAGGTTGTGCAAGGAGGCCCCTGAGACAGTCCAGCACATAACAACAGGGTGCAAGATACTGGCAGGGAAAGAGTACATGGAACGACATAACCAAGTGGCAGGCATAGTGTACAGAAACATCTGTGCAGAATATGGACTGGAAGCCCCGAGATCAAAGTGGGGAACACCCCCAAAGGTGGTGGAGAATGGCCGAGCTAAGATCCTGTGGGACTTCCAGATCCAGACAGACAAAATGGTGAGGTCGAACCAACCGGACATTGTGTAGTGGATAAACAACAGAGGAAAGCCGTTGTGGTGGATGTAGCAATACCGAGTGACTGCAACATCAGAAAAAAGGAGCAGGAGAAACTGGAGAAATACCAGGGCCTCAGGGAGGAACTGGAGAGGGCCTGGAAAGTGAAGACCACAGTGGTGCCTGTGGTCATCGGGGCCCTCGGGGCAGTCACCCCCAAACTGGAGCAGTGGCTACAACATATCCCAGGAACAACATCAGACATCTCAGTCCAGAAATGTGCAGTTCTAGGCACAGCAAAGATACTGCAGAACCCTCAAGCTCCCAGGCCTCTGGTAGAGGACCCGAGCTCAGAGGATAGGAACCACCCGCGGTGGGGGAGAAGGGAATTTTTTTAATGGTATTTGTTGCCAAATGGTAACATTATACCATAAAGGGTTAATGTCTGGAGAAACAACTTATATAACAAGGCAAAATACATTTTAATGAATAAATAAACACATTTTTACAAACTCCACATCTATAATAACAGGGTTAAACTAAAACCCTGTTACATCTACATGCAGATAGACGTTTAATAGCCTTTATTTCTGTGTGGTTCAATTTCACACTGCATTGTGTCAAACTAAGAGCAGACAAATAATTAAAGTCTAGAAATATTTCTTACAAAATATTGTAAATATGTTTTGTATATGTGAATATATTATAAATAAATATTTCATGTTTATGTTATTCAAATATAGGCTGTAGTAGAGATTAACGTGCTCTCTACAGTGTTTGTCCAATTGGAAATAATAACTGAACAGGTCCAATAAGTAACGGTTTGACCATTACTTGCTTTTGATTCACTGTTGTTGACTCTTTCTACGAGCAAGAGAAAATGTTGACCAGAATGTTGTTTGACCAGGAAGTGAATCTGTTTTGGTGTTTCAGGTGGACAACGCCGCAAAGATGGGAGCCTCTGCTGTTCTGATCTACCTTGATACTGAAGATGACAAGCTGGTTACAGACACTGAGCTCTACGGACACGTCAGTTCAAAACAGATTCTTTGCACATTATTGTTTACATCCGGACATTTTGGGCACAATGCTGGAGGGCAAAAAGACAATTCTTTTACACGCCGTCCGTAGCTGCAGTAGAAAAATCCTGTCAACAAAATGAAACCTAGAGATTCAGGGATTATTAATTTAGTGCAGTGAGCCACAGCAAAGGGAAAAATAATGCAGAAAAACCATTAAGAATAACTTAAAATCAGTGTCGACTACGTGACTCGTTGCCATAGCAACTGACTGACAACAACGCTACTAATGTATCAGGATTCAGCACAAAAAAAAACATTATTTGCGATTATTAAGTGATTACTGTAGTAGATTAGCTACCACTGCTATTAGCTTATCTAACAGCAGTAGTTGATCAGCTAATTTAAACACCTGCTCTACTGATGATCTGTCAGAGAATTGGTGTGTGTGTCGCCTTTTTTATATTTTACCTGAACCGAAACACACAGCATTTTACGTCACATCTACATGTTTTGGTTCTGAAAGTGAAGCTAGCACAACTGAACTACTTTCTTCTCCCTCGCTATTTTTTTCTGAGTTAAAACCTTTTTCTGACTTCATCTGTTTGTTGTGGTGTTGACTATTGGTAGCAAAGCACTGCATCCCTTTCACTTTTATGTATCACAGATACGTTTAAGATAACTCAACACCTAAAATGAATGGTCGTCATCGTCGGCGAACAACTTTTTGCCTTCCATCATGTACCTCTTTCGCCACCCTGCAAGGGGTTTTGACCCCACAGGAAACAAAAAAAAAGGTTTTTCTATTCATTCATCTTTCAATTCCAGGTCCATCTTGGTACTGGGGACCCCTATACCCCTGGATTCCCGTCCTTCAACCATACCCTGTTTGCCCCAACGGAGTCAGCTGGCCTCCCAAAAATCCCGGCTCAGACCATCACTGCCAGCTCAGCTACAACTCTTCTAATGTTAGCAACTTAACGATACTGCATGACGAATGTAGCTGAACCATTTTGTTTCAGGGTGCAGGTTGTATGGCACGACTTAAGTTATTCTTAAAAACAATAATTGGGTGCTCAAGTTTGAATTTCATTGGGGATTCAGAAAAGAGATGCAAGTTTTAAATTAATGAGAGCAGTTGCAATAAATCATTAAAACCTCTTAATTTGAAAACATAAAATTAACTTTTCTGTTTGTCTTTCTCAGGAAAATCGGTGGCCCTGAAGTAGATACAAACAGTGACTTCAAAGGTGAGCTAAAGTCTGTGGTTTACAAGCTGGGGGGAAGCCAGAATGTCACTGTGGAGGTCAACAGCGTGTTGGTCAATAGGGAGATCCACAATGTGTTCGGCGTGATCAAAGGATTTACTGATCCTGGTAGGTTTTTTCTGTTGTTTTGTGATCTTAGTTATTAAATGTAAGGGTGCTGAGCTGAGTTTTAATTTGAATATTCAGATCGTTACGTTGTGCTGGGAGCTCAGAGGGACGCCTGGGGGAGAGGTTACACCAAGGCCACTGTTGGCACCTCGGTGCTGATCGAACTGGCCAAGGCCTTCCAAGAGATGGTGAAAAAAGGTAAGAAGTTTAATTGTAAATTTCATGTTTTTCTTACTCATTTTACATTTACTATGATTTACTTATTTTTCTGAATGTAAGAAGCAGGAAAAACAAACGATAGGCAGCAGCCAGTCTGCAAAAACACAAAATCTTACCAAGTATTTTGGTCTAGTTCCTTGTGCCAATATATTAACACTTGAAACAAGACAAAACTAACTGAAAAATAACCTTTCAGCAAGATGAAGAACTTATTTTTGGTCAATAATTTATTCATATTGATGAGAAAGGACAAGTTCAATTGGCAGATTATTTTACTTATAACAAGGTAAAAATATTTTGTCGTAAGTGAATTTATCTGCCAATGGAACCATTACTTTTTCATCATTATTAAGGAATTATTGAGTTATTTCTTGCTGAAAAGTTGCTTGTAATTTAGTTTTGACTTATTTCAAGTGTACTAGCAAATTCGCATTGGAAATTGGAACAAAAATACTTGGTAAGACATTATTTTTTTTGCAGTGAAATTGGTGAAGATGTCACCCCAAACTTTAACTATCTTGGATACCTATCCAACCGGCACTCTGTGCAGGGATTTATAAGTTCAGTCTGTTGTTTGCCATAGTGCCACGAATGGCCACTTGCTAGTTGAGAAGTATGCCAACTCTAAAGGAATTAAATTCCCTTAGGTATTGCATGTGTTTATGTCTTTTCTTTACTTTCCATGTTTTATTTTGCTCCTGTAAATTTGAAATAAAGTTACTGGGTGGGAAAGAAAGAGAAAACATGAGGAGAGGAAATGGAAGCTTAAACATTCTTCACCTACTTCAAAATAATAGCATGAATATAAATTATAAACTAAGGATTCTTAAGTCAGTAACCAAAACTTTCGCACAAATGTTGCATTTTATTTTAACTAAATGTTCACAAAAAAGCTAATTAAATTAGCGGTTTAGAATTTATCCAGAAAAATGTATTTAAGGGAAGCTAATGGATTTTAAAATTAGTCAAAATGCTAAAGAGCAAACTAAAATTGATATAGTTTTTTTAAAAGTATTTTATACAAACCAAATAATAATTTAAGAATCTGAATTTGGAGTGGGAAACTCTCATCCTCAATCCACAACATGCAGAGATTTTGATTTTCAAACAGAACAAAAGATTCTGGTAAAAATCTGAAAAATTATGACATTGTATCTAAAAATATGTAGGACCCTTATTCTTCCTACGTCATAAAATCTTTATATGCTTTTATATAAAGAAAAACTGAATGTTGAGATTGAAAAGTTTAAGCTTTTTGATGGTTTAGAACTTTAAAAATGTTCCCTGTTTTAGATGAGTTCAGACCAAGAAGAAGCATAATATTTGCAAGCTGGAGCGCTGGAGAGTTTGGAAGTGTTGGCGCCACCGAGTGGCTGGAGGTAAGAACTACATGTTTAAACTGAACTTTAAACAGTGAGAAAAATGCTTAAATAAGTTGTTTTGTTTTGTTGTTTTTAGGGTTACATGTCCTCTCTTGACCGAAGTGTCTTCACATACATCAACCTGGATGGAGCAGTCATGGGTACGCACTGTAAAAATCAAAACATGTTGGAAAAAGTGGCTAAAACTGATGAAGTTTACGTCTGACAGGTCAAGAAAGGTTCATCGCCTCTGCAAGTCCGCTGCTCTACAGCCTCATCGAGAGCACGATGAAGGAGGTAAAGCACAACTTTATTATGAACCGCAAACTAACTGTACCTGCTGGGCGATAAATTATTGAGATAAATGATAATATAAACATTTTAAGACCATTTTTCAGCTAATAATAATAATGGCATATTAGTACACCCTCCCAAAGATAAAAAAAAATCCTTCAATTTCTAAGGAATAGCTTGTAATGGAACTGGTAAACATTTTAAATAGCAAAGTTAAATCAACAAACAACCAAAACTACAATAAAAATAGTTCATAAAGTATTTGTTATCAAAACTGAAAACACACAAAAGTGCCAGTTAGGATTTTTTACTCAAATGTTTGCAGTATTTTTCAAAATGGCAGCTTTATAATGGTATTAAAGGGAATTATCTTTTTAACTGTTGTTGTCCAAATGGAAATAATCAAGCTAATTTTAATTAATCATGTGAATATTTGATTTATTGTGACATTTGTCTATTTCTTGCAGGTGAACATGCCTAGAAAATCTATCTCAATTTACCAGGCGATGGGAGGAAATAACTGGGAGTCCAGAGTGTAAGTAGGAGATCCCCTTAAAATGTTTTTATTTTTTCAAATAAAGTGAGATTTTATTATTTATTTATTTTATTCACAATTTAGTGCACATAAAACAAACATTACAGACTAACAAACAGAGGTATTTATCTATAAAAACTGAGGTACAAAACAACCAAATTAGCAATAATTAAAATAGATACATTTGAATTAATCCATTTTAAAGCATAACTACTAGTTTTACGATGTACATATTTGGGATTACAAAAACACAAAATATTACCAAGTATTTTTGTCTTGTTTCTAGTGAAAATATTTTATTACACTTTAAACAAGAAAGAACTAACTTACAAGTTAATTTTTAGCAACATATGGAAGCTTGATTTAAGTTAATAATTCCTTCATATCAATGAGAAAAGTACTAGCTCCATTGGCAGATTATTTAATTTATAACATGGGAAAAATGTTTTAGAAGTGAAATAATCTGCCAACGTAAGTAGAACTTTTTCCATTAATACTAAGGAAATATTTACTACATATAAGCTCTTATTTTTTGCTGAAAAGTTTCTTGTAAGTTAATTTTTGTTTTTTTATTTCAAGTGTACAAATATATTTGTAAATTAATCTAGACAAAAATACTCACGACTTTGTGTTTTTGCAGTGTAATAATCCCACAATTTAACCCAACGATCAGTCTGAAATTGAGTTTTTTAAGCCAAATGCATCGCTAGCGTAGAAAAAAAACTTATTTTTGAAAAAGTATTTGTCCTGCTTGCAGACTGAGGACGCTGTCGATGGAAGATCCTGCTTATCCTTTCCTGGCTTTTGCTGGAATTCCCTCCATGTGTTTCCACTTCGTCCAATCAAATGTAAGTTTTACTCTTAAAACATAAATATTTTTTTATTCTGAAAGGTTTCAGTTAACAGTTTGGGCTGAAACTATTAATCAGATTACATTTTAGGGAATAAAATGTACATTTTTTATTTATAAAATGACTTACATTTTTCTTTATTTTTTGTGTATTTTTAATATTAAATAGGCATAAGTGGTTAAATTAAGAATCTGCAAAATGCGTCCATTTTTGTATGAGATTAATCAATTACTTACTAGAATAATCATTTGTCATTAAATAATAGTTTTTCAGTCATGAAATAAATTGCATATGGTCCAATTTCCTTCCAAATTATAATGCAAGTGTCAGTTTTAGTTGGTTATAAATATCTAGCAAATGGCAGAAACAACGCAAACATGTAGTTAATTCAATTTACTTTATTGATACCAAAAAGGAAATTAAATGTTAATTCAAATTCTTCAAAGAGTTATTGTAGAATTTGAATTAAGATGAGTTACAACAACAATCAGAAAGGTTAAAGTTGTGGTTTTAAATATGGCTTTGTTGTGGTTCTGTTTAAAGTCCGAGTCATACCCGTACTACGGCACCGGCCTGGACAACATGGACCACCTGAACTACCGAACGAGCCAACGCACCAGCAACGTCACGGCCACGGCGGCGCGGTTCGCCGGCCTGATGACGCTGCGTCTGGTCCATGACCACCTGCTGGGTCTGGATGTGAGCAGATACTATGGCCCCATCACCAAAGCTGTGGTCCAGGTCTACAAACGGGTCAACCAGCTCACTCAGGTTCGGACCTTTTCCACCTGATTCACATTTAGGAGTAATTTTTTGATAGAATTAAATGTAGCAGTCAAGATTATGGCTGGGTGATAAACTGTTTTTATTGATTGATTGAATATTTGGTTTTTAACGACTTCATTTTTGGAAAATCCGCGTCCTTGGCGGCGGCCATCTTTTTTCACAAGCGTTTGTTACAGCTTCTATTTCTTTGGTCTTTGACTTCAGGAAAACTTTACAACAGGCTAAGACTTTTTATTTTATTTACTTATAAGAATAAAATGATAATATCGCCAGAATATTATCATATTACACAGGTGTCAAACTCGAGGTCCACGGGCCAAATCCAACCCAACAGAACTATTTATGTGGTCCACTTTACTGTAAATGGTCTCATAAATTGAACTTTAAGATTTGTTTGTAAGATGTGTTTAAATATTATTTTGTCAGTCATATCAAATCAATTTTCATTAGTATGGATGCCCTGCAGCGTGACGTAGGGTAAAAACCTGCTCGCTAACGATGACTAGCATTGGTTTTAGCTGTTAAGTTGCCAAACAACTCGCTAAATCTTAAATGTACACCTGATATATAAAAGAAAAAGGGACACAGTGGTTCACTACACAATGACAATTAGTGATTGTTGTCATTGTGGTAACAAGATCAGTAATTCGGTTATGCTAGCTTGACTTTAGCATCCGTAACATGTAGATGTGATGTGTAATTCTGTGTTATTCATTCATTTACACAAAAAAACATACCAGCGCTGACAGGTCATCAGTAGAGCAGGGGTTTAGATTAGCTAATCTGTCACCGCAGAGTTAGCTTAGCTAACAGCAACAGTAGCTAAGTATTTTTTGCATTAAATACTGAAAAATTAAGTGGCGTTTTTGTCAGTTGCTATGACGAGTCTGCCAAAGCACGAGAAAAAAGTGTTTTTTAGTGATTCTTCAGCGTTTTTTCTGCGTTTTTTTTTTTCTCTTTGCTGTGACACGCTGCACTGAAATAATCATCCCTACATCTTCAGGTTTTGTTTTGTTAACGGGATTGTTCTACGCCAGCAGCGCGGCTTTGGATGGCACATATAAGAATTGTTTTTTTGCCCTCTAGCATTATGCGCATGCGTGAAATTTTCAGATATAAACAACATGCAGGGGTCCCATAGGGACAAATTACATCAATGTGAAAAGATGTTAAAACTGTTTTGTTTTAAGGAGTGCTAATCGAACGCAGATGAATTGTAACAGTTTGTTAACAGGCAGTTTTTTACGTACATTGTGCCTCAACCAGCCCTTTTTGGACATTCATAATCCGACACCTGTGATCTAGATATATTCCCTGAAAGTGTCCATGCTGTGTTTTCTTCCTTCCAGTCCGGTCAGCTGAAGGACGTCAGTCCCAACTGGCTGAATCGCGCCCGCGGCTCGTACAAGCGAGCGGCCGACGCCATCACCAACGACATCGCCAACACGGACTTGACGGATAAGGAATCCTGTCGCATCCTGAACGACAGAATCATGAAGGTGAGATCGCAATGGACGGTGATTACGGTTTATTGAAGTAATGAGAACATTTTGCAGAAGTAGCAACTCTCGTTCTGATTTTGTATTTCTTCTCCCCTCTCTGGTCCAACTGTGTAATTCACTTGCTGTAAACCAAACCACAGCTGTGGCCAGATGTTTTCCTAACACTTTATCTTCCAGTTTTTGCCATCGTAATGGCAAGATTGTGTTTTTTCAACACAAACATTGAATATCAATAAAGTTTGCACACATTTGTAATGAGAACACATTTTGTCATACGACTGTCTGTCAGAGGCCTCTTCAGAGTGGTTGTGAGATTGACTGCTATCATACATCCTTCTCACTTTTCACTGCAAAAACACAAAATCTTACAAAGTATTTTTGGTCTGGTTTCTAGTGCAAATATTACTAAACTTGAAATAAAACAAACTAACTCAGAAGTAACTTTACAGCAAGATACAGAGGCTTGCTTTCAGTAAATAATTCATTAATATTGATGAAAAAGTTCTAGTTCCATTAGCGTATTATTTTACTCATGACATTTTTCCCACGTTATAACAATCTGCCAGTAAAACTAGCACTTTTTCATCAAAATTAAGAAATTATTTACTTAAAGCGAGATACATGAGCTTGTTTTAAGGTTACTTTATCTTCTATCAAGTGTAATAAGATATGTGCACCAGAAACTAGACCAAAATTACCTGGTAAGATTTTGTTACATTTATTTTCCCTTTTAGGATAACTAAAGTCTTTCAGAATTGAATTGAATTGAATTGAATTGTTGATAAAACCAAACCTCTTTCTGTCTTTCCTCTCTCAGGTTGAGCACTCCCTCCTTTCTCCGTTCGTCTCCGTCGTTGAGGCCCCGTTCCGCCACCTGCTGCTGGGCCGCGGCCCCCACACCTTGGCGGCCATTGCTGAAGCCCAGGATCTGGAGAAGCTCCGCCTCCATCTGGCTCTGGCCACCTGGAACCTGCAGGGATGCGCCAACGCCATGGCCGCCAACGTCTGGGACATCGACGACGACATCTAAAGCAGGAAATAGGAAATCTGTGTGTGAGCGAGTATGTGAAGCTGCTTGAAGGTTAATTATAGTGCTCCAACGTTTAAATACCTGAAGCACAAGCGAGTCACAAAATCTAGAAAAAGAAACAACTGTGAACCTTAAACAAATCACCTCCGCAAAGCACTGAAACCTTATTTATACTTTTAGTTCTTGTTTGATATTTATCAGTGGCAGTGCCCATTATATTTATTGTTTGTCTTTTTATACAGCATTATCGGAAGCAGTGCCTTCCATAATTATGACGGTTATACTGTCGAAAGCCACAGCAGCATCTGCTACTACAGTGACTCCCTTACTGTTGCTGAGGAAACAAAGCATCGGATAACGCTGGGATTTCACTGTCCTGGCTCATACGTCTCCCTTTTGAACTCCAGATGTTCAATATCTGCTGGGAGAAACAAAATATAGAAAATCGCACCAAATTTGCAATTGTTTTTTCTGGATTTGAGCAATTCAGGGGTGTCCAAAGTCAAAGTTTTTGACTCTAAAGTCCAAAAAACCCAAGTAAATAAAGTAGACCAATTTTTTTATTGTTATTTTATTTTATTTATTGTAATTTCGAAACTTGTAAAAGATTTTTATGACAGCGTAAAAGGGCCGTCGTAAATAATAAAAATAAATAAAAGGCACAGTAAATTTCCACCAAAAACTTCAGAAATGCATTGATTAATCTTAGAAAATTTCAAGAAAAAAAATTAAACATTTGAAACACAGAAATGTTCAAGTTTTTTGTAGAAAATTGTATGAAAATAATCTCAAAATTTTAGAATTGTTTGGTGGAAATGTACTCATTTTCTCTTTGATGACCCTGATATACTATTTTGGACGTTTGCTGTTTTCAGTTTTGTCTAGACTTGATTGAATAATTTTATTTTCTGTAATAATGACACGATTTAGGCCACTTTCTTAGTTTATTAAAAAAATAAAATCTAATTTAGGTGAAGCAAATTTGGCTTTTCTGTAAAAAGGTGTTCATTTACATGAAAATTATATTGGTAAAAATTTTACCCTGATTACAAATTAAAACTCTCCATCTCTGGGCCAAATTCATATAATTTTTTAATTGCAGTTGGGGGGCCACACAAAATCACTCCCAAGGGCCACAAATGGCCCCCAAGCCGCACTTTGGGCACCCCTGCTCTAATTACTTAAAGTCAATATTTGGTAAAATGATTCTGTGCAACCTTAAGGCTCAGATTGGTTCCATAATTTGGTAAAAAGCCGTTTTTGTTGCACGGTCTTCGTTGGAGCACGTATTAGGATCATGGCGTTATCGGGAGCAGTGCCTTCCATAATTAAAATCCATTATCGGGAGCAGAGTCTCCCATAATGCCGACCAGTGACGGTAGCTTTTGTCTACCATTTTCTGTGTATTTTTTGTGTTTGTGTGTATTTATCGGGAGCAGTGCCTCTCATATTTCACTTCTAGGGTGGAACAGCTTATCGGGGACAGTGTTTCCCAGAGTTTTATACTTGAAATATTCATTTGTTGGGTTTATTGGTCGGATTTTTATGTGTGTGTGTTAAAAACAAACTTCTGGACCTATGTAGTTTCTGTGCAGCTATATTTTTTTCCTGTTTAGATTTCTAAAATGGTTCAACACTGGATGAACTTTACTGGGAGAGGTGGGCAGTGGACCAGTCGACAATTAGAAACTTATAGTTGTCAACGTTTAGTGCATTTAGACTTGAGCAGCACAATAAAGTAGAATCTAAATTTTTTTCAATATCAGATTGCAAACATGCAACAGGCTACGATAAGATAAAATGTTAGAAAATAAATAAAACTGCAAGAATAAAATTTAAAAATCTCTAGAAAAACTCATTATTACAAGAATAAAATTTGTATAATGTGAAAATAAAGTCAGAAAATTGTAGAATTACCGGAATAAAATTGTAAAATTACGAGAATAAAGTCGGAAACTTACAAAAATGAAGTCAGAAAATTAAGAATAAAGTCGTAAACTTATGAGAATAAAATTGTAAAATTACTAGAACAAAATCGTAAAAGTTTTATTGTAAAATTTTACAATAAAATTGTAAAATTAGTCATAAATTGTAATTTTACGACTTTTACTAAAGTCGTAAAGTTACAAGAGTCAGAAAATTGAGAATATGTAACTTACGAGAATAAAATCATAAAATTACTTGTATAAAGTTGTGAAATTAGGATAATAAAGTCTTAAAATTACAAGGATGAAATTGTAAAATTCTGAGAATAAGTTTGTTTTAGACAGTTTAGCTACTCAACTTTTCATCAACTCTTGAAAAGTTGTTTTTAACAATTGCCCTCCTCTCCCTTCTAGATAATCAGCAGTTCAAACCTGTTTTAGATTTACTGTATGTTATTATCATTAGTGTCTAAAATACTGTAAGCCTCACTTGCGCCAAATATATTGCTGCTTAAAAGCAATTCACAAGCTACATAAGAATTATTCAATGAATCAAAGCTCTGCATGCATTTGCCTCTCAATATACTGTTACCTAAACATGTTTCAAATCTTGTGATCATGAATTCATTTCCATAAATGTTCGATCTGGTTGTTAAATCTGTTTAAATAAACAAAGGAATGTCTCAAAAGTTCATTTTAATTCAGTATATTGTGTCTAAACCTCTTCAAATTGATGGCATGTACAATATCGAATATAAAATCTGTAATGTGGTTTCTAAATTCAGCATACAAATTTAATAAACTCTTTTGCAAAGCATCACTTATCCCTGCTGTCTGCTTTTTAATGTAACCAACACATAAATTGCCCCAGTAAGGCATAAATGGGTTGGCTGCAACAATCATTGCACCTACAGTTTTTAAACTAATAAAAATGAGTTAAAATTCCTCTGATAAGGAGAATGGTTCAAGCTAAACTGTAGCATGACAAATGTCCAATATTCTCTTAATTTTCGTAAAAATGTGAAGAATTTAGTTTTTCTTTTATCACTTTGTCGTTACTGGTGAATGATTTATCTACTTTTTTTTCAGTATGCATTATGTCTTATTCAAATACAAATTTTAGGTTTTGTACATAAGCTAAGCTATTGATCAGATTATAAACTTAGATATTTGGGGGGGGAAAGTAGCAAAACCAATTTTAGTTTAATTAAATTAAGTTGCTCTTACAATTTCAGAGGGAAATTAGCATGTTTGTTTTACAAAATTCTTAATTTTTTTAATTTATTATTTTGTTTTGGTTTGGAGAACCAAATCATTTTTTGGTGGATCAAAATGACTATTTCCATAATTTTACTTTTATTTTTAATTTTGTAAAGTTCTCCTTTTTTTAATAAGTGATGGATTTTATGTGTGTTGATGTTTCTGCTTTTATTTATAATTATGCCATTTTGGGTAAATCAGGTGCTCAATCTAATTTTATTCAATGTAAACTTATTATTATCGAACAAACCCAGTTTCCCAGCATACGTTTCCTGTTTCATAAACATAAAGTTGACACTCACAATATGGCGGACTCTGTGACGCATCGCCGAAGCGGGGGGTCACGAGCTGCCCGAACCCTAAAAGCGCCGTAGCGTCTTGACGTTCCTTTCTTACGCAACGTGACGCTAAAATCACGGCGGACTGTTAAGGAATACCGGGAGGCAGAAGGCAGACGAAGCTAAAACCCGAATTTAACCGAATCAAAGTAAACCCGCTCCGGCTTCCCGCCGCGGTGCGGTGCGGCCGGGAGGGGGGGCTGACCGGTGGAGAGCCTCAGCTTCATCTTCGTCCTCTCAGGTCTGTGCGCTGGGGTTTGTTTTTGGTACATGTTGCTGTGATAGAAACTGGTAATTTATAAAGTGGATGATGCTAATAAAAGCTAATAACGGAAAATGTCGTCTTAACAACCCGAACCGAAGCTGAGGAGCTGGAACCCACTGAATGTGACGGAATGGTAATCAGCTTAAGACTGACCGAGGATCAGTTCAAGTCTCCTCTATTTACAAGTTACACTACTCTAACTAAATAGTTTTCTGTTTCTTTAAAATTAGAAAACCAATCTGTCATTAAGCAGCACATTTTGTTAGAAACCATAAACAACATATGAATTGATATTAATAAGTCTGAGGTCTGTTTTCTAATCAGACCAAACTGGTACAGATTTTACCGAACACCTGAACACATCATTCAGCTCATAGAGAGAATTAAGACACCTTACTGTGGACCGGATCATTTAGTCACCATCTGTCCATCCATCCATCCATCCATCCGTTTGTTTGTCCATCCATCCTTCTGTAGTTGAGCATTCATCCATCCACTGTATATTCATTCATTCATTCATTCATTCATTCATTCATTCATTCATTCTTCTGTCCATCCATTTACTCATGGCTTTAACTGATCCATCCATCTATCCACCTGTTGATTAGTCCAATCAACCATCCGTCCATCAGTTGGTCCATCTGTCTATCCATCCATCCATCCATCCATCACTATCCATCTATTGATTTGCTATCCAACCATCCATCCATCCATCGGTTTGTTCATTCAAACCGATGGACCAACCAACCGTCAGTTGGTTGGTTGGACCAACTGATAGATCCAACCAATCCATTGGTTTATCCATCCATCCATCCATCCATCGGTTTGTCCATCCAACCATCCATCCATCCATCCATCCATCCATCGGTTTGTCCATCCAACCATCCATCCATCAGTTGGTCCATCCATCCATCCATCCATCTATCCATCCATCCACCAATCCATTGGTTTATCCATCCATCCATCCATCCATCTGTCCATCCATTCATCCGTTTGTTCTACAGCACCACCCAGAGGACAACTGAGGTAACACAAATGTCTTGACAAAAAGTAGAGGAATTATTTGGTTCTAGAGACAATCATGATTTATCATATCTATTTTTATCTACTAGATGACAGTTTAATGTATATATTTGTTCATTAATTATTAATTTGATGTAAATGGGAAAAGGTGTTTTCCCATTTCAATCCTCAACATAAATCAGTTTAATGGTGAGGAGCTCTTGTGTATTTCTAAAGTTTTCATCGTCCACCATGGAAAGTAATTTACTCGATTAACGTAAAATAAGCTTTTATTAACTCTAATGAATTAGAGGATGAGATAATATACTATTAGGAGATTGTTGCAAAATTACATAAGCAACAAAAAAAAATTACAATGACTTCCAGTGTCCAGGTACTGAATGAGTTGCTGCGTTATGAAACTGTATTTCGGATGTTTTCTCCTCTGCTATGTTGAATAAAATAAGAATTTATTCTCGTCTTAACTCTGTAATGAAGCTCTTTTGGTGTTGTTACAGCTCAGAGTTAATCTACTGCTCCATAGAAGCAAATTGAACGTTGAGTTTTTGCTATGTATCTGAAATTTGTTGTTCTTTCTTGCAGATGTGGCGCCCCTACACCCATGGCTTTCTTCAGCTGACGTTGGGTTAATTAAGTCACTCCTGACTGCAGCTAATCACCAAAAAGACTCCTGCAAGGTAAGATCAGCAATCTAAAACCAAATAACATTTCTAATACACATATTTTTATATTTTTAACAGAATTAAATCTGCTGTGTTGAATTATACCTGTTTCTATCCCCCTGGTGGAGAAACTGAACGTTACAAGCGGCAAATATAGATTTCATTGTTGTGGTTTTCATGGAAAAAGTCTTTCTTTGGATGGTTACATAAAGTCAAATGCAAAGAAAAAGTTTTTTAAAAAGTATTCTTTAATAGGGCTATTCAATGCATCACATATAATTTATTGATTTAAAGAAAAACTGGTAAAATATTGCAGGTGTTCAAGTATTTTAAGGATTTCTTCATTTAATTTGTAAACTATAAGGCAAAACAAAATATATTTAAACCAGAATTGTACATTTATGCCTTTATATATTTCGCCAATCAAATAATCTAACAATGTTCTAATAAATAATATATAGTAAGACAACTTATAGAAACCTGATAGACTTTACAGTCATATGAGGAATTTACGAGGAGAAAAATGACAAAATGGCCACTGTGATGGGCTTTGTTTGGTGTTAAAATGATAAAACATGAAGTGTAAACAAGTATAACCAGTGAAAATGTGAATTATAGGTCCAAATCCTCTTATTATTGAATCATCCTGCAAATTTATGGGAGTATTTTACTTCCTTGTGAGTTTCACTCTCTGAAATGAGTGAAAAAATAATGACATTTCTTATTTTTTGAGCTGTACCTGTTTCAGGTGTTGCCATTCGAGCATCTTGGTATGTTTTTACTTCCTCTCCTCGTTTTTAAACCGTCCAGAATGAATCTGAAGCGTCTTCACGCTGATTCCAGGCCAGCTGAAGCTAAATTTAGCTCTGTTATATTTAGAGCTCTGCCCTCCATAAAACACGACTCACATTTTGTGCTCATTCCTTTCAGACGAGCAAACATCAATATGGACCGATTTGATGCACAGTTTAGCCTTGTTGCTATTGGCAACAGCCCACTTTAACATCCACTCAACATTTTTTTTGCTTTAATCTTCAGCGGAATCTCGCAGGATACAGTAGCACATCCACTGTCCCACTGTTGACTTTAGAGGTGTTCAAAGTGTGGCGCGGGGGCCATTTTCTGCCCTCGGAGTGATTTTGTTTGGGATCCCTTTGGGATCACAATTCATAAATCTGTTTCATCAACCCGGGTAGTTGATGCTAATTCACTTTTGAAACCTCAGGCATTAAAAAAAGAAGATGCAGATAAATAAAAAAGCATAACATTTTCATTTTTTATTAACCAATTTTTTTTTTGTTTTCAGTTAAATTTGGTATTGAATTGTCACATCCAAAGATATGTAAATTATATTCATCACTTTCTGGGTATTTTAATGCAAAATAATGGAACATTGACCAACATTTCTGATGTGTACTGATGTTTTTGATCATTTTTCTTTTCAAATCAGTGACTGTATTTTTGTGATATTTTGTTTTTATGATGGAAAGCTCTTTGAACTGCCTTGTTGCTGAAATGTGCTACAAAAATAAACTTGATTGATTGATTAATAAGTGGCAAACATAGGTAAACAGTTTTACAATGTAAAAGGTGGCAGAAATTGGTATTTTACTGGGAAGATATCAGTTGGTCGCACTGTTGCCTTGCGAAAGAAGGTCCTGATAAAAACATCGATATAATCGTTTATCGCGTAACTTCTGGGACCATTTATCCAGTTCTGGGTTCAAACCTCAGCCAGGGGTTTTTCATAATGAAGTTTTCTCTGATTAAATCAGTGGAAATCCTCGATTCATCCATCAGAGTAGCTGTTCCTTTGTGCATCGTCTTTCTAATGCATGCTGGGAACTGTCTCCGCATCTCTCTCCATCCTCTCTGATGAGAGCAGCTGAATTATTTAGCACCATCAGACGGCGGAGATCGGCTGCTGAGCCAGGAGCAGATGGAGAGGAGGAAACGCCGGAGAGAGAGAGAAAGAGAGAGGGAGAAAGGGGAAGCGTGGAGGTGTCCGACACCGCAGGCAGCCGTGAGTCAGCAGGGAGTGAAAGGAGCAGCGGGAGAGAGAGGGAGGATCCAGAGATCGCTTTAGGTGATACGACCAAAGGAGCGTGTGTGTCGCATCGGTTGAACGCAAGGAGGTCACGGAGATGAGAGGAGATTAGCGCGTTGGACTAAAAGCAGAGCTTCCTTTGAATAGCACAAGAACAGGAGGAGAGGAGCGGCTCCAGCATGGGGGAGAGCTACATGTACCAGCGACTCCCCTACGCCCGAGCGGAGGGGGAGGAGGAGGACGAGGAGGAGAGGAGCAGAAGAATCGGGGGACAAATGGTAAAAAGAAAGTCTGACGCTGTGGGTGGATCTGCAGCATTTCTCTCATTACATCATTTATGCGTTAATGTAGCCAGAATGTGGTCGTTTCTCCTGATTACAGCTGACTTATGGGAGATAAATTCCTGCTTCGCAGTGCAAATCTGTTAATATCTTTTAAACTTTCCAGACCTCAAGATTTTATTTTGATATTTTGTCATAGAGCCACATAACTGGAAAGAGAATTATTTGTGCAGTTCGACAAATTTAAATACCAAAGAATCCAAAATGAGGTTTTCAATTGTTAAGGGGAAAAAAAGTTTTCCAAGGCAGTAAAGAATTTGCGGTAACCAATAAGCCTGTTGCAATAAGCAATTAATCAATTAATCACATGATCATTTTTCTCTTTTTCTACCAAGAACTGGGTGACAAAGGTCTTCAGTTTGGTGTTTTGGTCTCAACAAGTCCTTTATTTTGAAGGACAGTTTTGTTTACAGAGACTCCATAATTCATTTTATTTGTTTATATATTTGGGATTCCTAATTGAACTTTCTGAACTATTTGAAAAAAGGTTTGTTGCAGTTTATATTTGTATATGTTTGACCAAGCTTATGAAGCTATTGGTGGATTTAAATGAGCTTTATTTGTGCGACTTTATCAAATATATTTGTTAGATATAAGAAAATAAACATTTTAAGTCAATTTGGTTTAATATCTGAGGTTTCTGTATCGGATCAATGTAAAAAGTGAAAAAAGTCCAGAAATGTGGAGTTCTTTACTAGTAAGGGTCCAACCAATGAGATTCATCCTTAATCATCAACATCATAAATTAAACTCTTGAGATGTAAATACTTTGTATGTAATGAATAAATTTTTAAGCTAAACTACTAAAATAAATCAAGTTTTTGATGATGTTGTAATTTTTTAGAAGCTCTTTTATCTGGGTGAGTTGTTCAAAGTTGGATTCCATTTCAGATGTTTTTCCTACGTATTTAATAATCAATAGGAATATATTCTGGAAAATCAATGCAGAAAGTAATTGTAAAACATTTCCCAAGCGAGATATTATAAATACACAGAGTGTATAGTATATTTAATATTAAACCTGATAACAGATCTGTTCAGACATGGAGGTTACAGCTGAATGGCAGCCAGTGTGTTTAACAGATAAAATGTGTGTGTGTGTGTGTGTGCAGATGCAGAGTGAAGAGGGCACAGAGTGGCTGCTGGAGCTGCTGACTGACGTGCAGCTGCAGCAGTACTTACTGCGGATCCGGGACGAACTCAACGTCACGCGACTTTCCCACTTTGACTACGTCAAGAATGAAGATCTGGAGAAGATCGGCATGGGGCGGCCCGGTGAGAGCCACTGATTGGATTATTTTATGCCTTTAAGTGTATGACGTCTTGAATGGTCATCAAATAATCCTCGGTTGTAAATACAATCAACAGTGTTTGTTATTATTATTGGCTTTGTTTTGTTGGATCAGGTCAGAGGCGGCTTTGGGAGGCGGTCAAGAGAAGAAGAGCCCTTTATAAACGCAAATCCTGGATGAGCAAGGTGCATTAAATACAACACTGGCTAATGAGAAGACCTAGTAATACACTAAAGCTTGGGGGGGGAGCTTATATATCCTAATAAACATTTAAAACTAGCTATATTAAGTGCTGGTTAAAATATTTTGAGCAGTTTCTCCAGATTTATGACAGTAAATTTATAAAACAAAAGGAATCTAAAATATAAAAGTGAAAATCAAGCTAAATGTCTCATCAGGGTAACTCAATGAAAAGTACATACATACATACCTTACAACATTAAGTGATAGTTATTAGTCTTCTACCATTACTTAAAAATAGTTATTAGTCAGTTACTATTATTGTGTTAATCATTTACCATTACTAAGTGGTAGTTCATAGTCAGTTAATATTAATAGGTAACAACTATTTCAGTTATTACTCAGAGATAATTAGTCAGTTGCTATTACTGTATAATAGTTAATAGTCAGTCAGCATTACTTAGTCATATTTATTAGTCAGTTAATATAAAGAGGTGATAGGTATTTGTTAGTTATTTCTAAGTGGTAGTTAAGTCTGTTTCCATTATATATTAATAGTTAATATTCAGTCACTTATGGAAGTTGTTGATTACCCAGACATGGTAAATGATTCTGTTTGTCATAGTTAATAACCAATAATGGTTGTTATTGATCGATGATCTGCAGGTATTTCCAGTGAAGCGGTCAGACACCGACCCCCAGCAGGGTGCATCGTCGGTCCCACCTGCAGCCAGCAGCGAGCCTGGAGACTCGCTCACCTGCCTCATCAAAGAGTCGGAGATGCAACTGTTTGAGCGTCTCGGAGACGGCACATTTGGAGTCGTGCGGCGAGGAGAGTGGACCGCACCAAACGGCAGAGTGGTGAGACAAACGTTTCTCTGCAGGATATCTACACACAGTTTCAGAAAATGATTGCAGCTTTTGGTTTCCTCAGCTGTCCGTGGCAGTGAAGTGTCTGAAGGCCGGCGTGCTGGACTCAGACGGTTTGGATGACTTCATCAGAGAGGTGAACGCCATGCACTCACTGAGCCACCAGAACCTCATCAGTCTCTATGGAGTCGTCCTAACGCAGCCCATGAAGATGGTAATTCCTGAGCGTTTTCTCTTTTTCAGCTCACATTAGGAGTCTTATTCAAAAACTGTTTTACTTTGAAAGGATCCACTGTGTTTGGAATAGCTGCAGTTATTCTCAGGATTACGTCAGGCTGTCCAACAGGAGCTCATCTAATTTCATTCAAAGCACTTTATTATGTGTTCATAAAGCTGGGGCCTTGAAAAAGTATCCATTACCTCATAGCCTTTCCAGATTTAATTTAATGTACTTCATTGGTATTTTCTGTAATAGACCAACACAAAGTATTATTGTCAAAAACATGGCACTCTTTTCTGTCTTTTAACAAAAACTTGGATAATTTATTTTTGTATTCTATGGTTGTCCACAATGATTAACAAAATAATGAGACCCAAAACCCAACAACAAAAACCACAACATAAAAACAGAAACCACAACACAACAAGAGCCAAAGCTCAACAACACGAACTGCAACACAACAATGAAAGCCACAACACAACAACGAATGTAACGACGCAACAAAAGCTATGAAGCAACTGCCAAAACCACGACACAATGAGACCTAAAACTCAACAAAAAAAATCACAATGCAAAAAAAAGTTATTTTACGCCAAAACAGAAGTCGATCTCAGAAATTTTCCATAACTTTTGAAGTGGCTTTTGCATTTTGATGACTCCTCTGAGCCGCTGTAGTTTTCAGCCCTTCTGAGTCGATACATTTTAGAACCGCCATTCCCTGTTCTCACCAGTGCAGGTGTCAGATTTATTGTACGTCTCTTCCAGCTTTGTACCAGTCCAACCTATTCTCAAGTTGATTTGGACTGAATAGAGTGTCTGTAAACATCAATGTTCAATTGATTAAAATGGATTTAGTCGCTGACTTGCGCCGTGATAAGAATGTATGAACACTTTGACTGCATCCTGATCTTTGCTCATGTTTCGTTGGCTCTAGGTGACTGAGTTGGCGCCTCTGGGATCCCTGCTGGATCGCCTCAGAAAGCGTCAGGGTCACATCCTCATCTCGATTCTGTGTAACTACGCCGTACAGGTCAGTTTTTGTTTTTAAAGGTACAGACTCTTTATATTTCAGACCTTGAATGTCTGTCATTGTGTGTATTTGTACAGGTGGCGAGTGGAATGGCCTACCTGGAGCAGAGGCGATTCCTCCACAGAGACCTGGCCGCCCGCAACGTTCTGCTGTCCACCAACGAAACAGTGAAGATTGGAGACTTTGGCCTGATGAGAGCGCTACCTACTCACACTGATCAATACATCATGGAGGAAGGCCACAAAATCCCTTTTCCTTGGTGAGGAAAGCAGGCCACTCCTCCTTTTCTTTATTGAGATTCTTTTTTTATATATATTTTGATTTTCCACCTCTACATCTTTGTTCCTGTTTCTGTCCAGGTGTGCTCCAGAGTCTCTGAAGTCTCGTACTTTCTCTCACGCGTCTGATACCTGGATGTTTGGAGTCACCCTGTGGGAGATGTTCAGCCATGGACAGGAGCCGTGGCTCGGGCTCAATGGGAGCCAGGTACGACTATTCACTCTACACAATAAAACCTTAAAGGAGACATTTTGTACTTGGGTCTCAACTGCTTCTAAAATCAGATTAGGAAAACCTGCCAGCCGTCTTTTGGCAATAAGTTCATGTTTTTTGGTGTCTGGAAAATGAGCCATTTCAAAACCTTCTGGATTAAGTCACATTCAATAGGAACTGTGGCGAAACCTAGCAACCATAGCAGAGCTCTGCTCATTACCTAGCAACCCAAACTGAACTCTAACATGTTTTGCCCGCTGGTTTTACCACTGTATGCCCTGTACAATGGCTGCTAGAATAGACAAGTGTTTTGTTGTTGACTTACCACCCAGAAACCACTTGTTGCGTTCTTATTGGCTGTGCAGGAGGCTCTACTAACGTTTTTCAAAGATGTACCGTTGTGTAATTGTGCAACTGTTTGCAGCCATTTTCATGTGACTGTATAAGCATTGAGTTGGGGGTTGTGGCCATCAGCAGATTATTTTGATTTGAAGTGACAGAGGCCCTAAAACTTCTCGATCTGAAAGGCAGAACCGAACACACTGTTATCTAGGAATTATTTTGTGCAGAAAATGTAATGAACATGATTCGTTTAGGCCCACCATAACCTGTTCCACAACGCATTATAGGTTCCCTTTAAGAGAAAAATAAATACGTTTTGTTTTTTTGTTTCTGAGACATGAATTCTCATCTGCAGATCCTCCACAAGGTTGATGTTGAGGCTGAGAGGCTGTGTAAACCTGACGACTGTCCCCAAGACATCTACAACGTCATGCTGCAGTGCTGGAGCCCCAAACCTGACGACCGGCCCACCTTCATCGCTCTCAGAGACTTTCTGCTCGAGGTCACTCAGCTTCACCTTGTTTATCTCATGTATACATAGAATAATGGGTTAAAAAGCAGAGGTGCACTAATCAGACATTTTTATGGATGATTTTAGATCATCTGACTTGTTGATACCAATTTTAGCCCATTCTGAACCAAAGGTGACAAGAGCATAGTTTTCTTTTCTTTTTTGTTCAAATAAAAATAAGATTTTTCAATAAAAAAGATAATTCAAAATTAAGTAGCAGTTGTGTGAAACTGTCAAAATTATTGGAAAGGAAAAATGTCTACATTTTGATTCACTTTGATCACTTCAGTGATGATAAAAACAGCTAAAATGCTTCTTCTTTCAGTAATAACTTCCATTCTGAAGAGTGTTACAGCAGTAACACAATGCATTTGATGTTGAAACACTCTAAGTGTGATATTTTTCACAAGAAGATCTCTTAAGGATGCATTTAAAAGTGCCTTTACTTTTGTGTTTGTGTTTGATCAGATGTTGCCTACTGACATGAGGGCCCTGCAGGACTTCGAGGAAGAAGAAAAACTTCAAATTCAAATGAACGACGTCATTACGATCATTGAGGGAAGGTCAGTGTGGCTAACCAGCAGAAGCAGTTTGAGACAGCTGAAACTTTTACATCCTTAAAAAGTCTTAAATGTGCGTATCTTAAAATCAATGTCTTAAAAATTTTTACATTTTCATTTTTTTTAAAGATAACTTTTGCTTAAATATCTTAATCAGAGGTCTTAAATTTTGTGGTGTCATTACTATTTAATCTTGTGTATTTTATGTAGTCTTTTTTTCCCTCATGGGACGCTTGAGTTGCTTCTTCATTGTGCTCTGTGACTTGAGGCGGTTCAGGCTACTGCTAGCTAACAGCTAATATTCTCCTGCTAACTAACCAAATTACATTAACTGTTATATTAGCAGGAACCATTGGTTCTGGTTCTTGCAGTGGGGAATAAACTATCAAGCTAAGAAGTGAGCTAGTTAGCTAGCAAGCTTGCTTTTTTGTGTCGGTCATTGTTTAAATTCAAATTTATCACCAGTTGGCTGGATGATGTTCATCTCTGTTACAATGCTGCATTGATTCTGTGAAAAAAAGATTGGCATTTTGGGGATTAACACTGTTTCTTTTGTACATTTCTGATGTAATGCAGGTCTTAAAAACTTTTTAATAGTCTTAAAAAGTCTTAAATGCGAGGGAAACTCTGTTTTATGTGCTGTTTTAATTACATTGATCTGAAAAGAAGAAACCAAACTCATACTGGCCTACAACTCTTCTGATGGGTCAAAAGTTTTCAACGGAAATAAAAGCAGAAATGAGTTTTTCACCTTCCTTGTCGCCATGTCTTCAGGGCGGAGCATTACTGGTGGCGCGGGCAGAACCGGCGGACGCTGCGTGTCGGTCAGTTTCCTCGGCACGTCGTGACGTCCGTGGCCGGCTTGTCCGCCCAGGACATCAGCCGGCCGCTGAAACACTCTTTCATCCACACCGGACACGGAGACACGGACCCTCACAGGAGCTGGGGACACGCAGACCGCATTGACAGGTGAACGTCAGCTAAACTGACTGATTATTAACTTGTTATTTTCAATGTAAAAGTAGAATTTAAGAGTTTAAATAAAACAATTCTCTCACATCACAATGTTGCTTATAATTTAAAATCAAGTCTCACAATAGAAGTGGTTAAAAATGCAAGTAGAAGTCTTGAGGCTGGTAATAACGAGAAATTTGCTTGTTTTTATGTCTGAAGAGGTTCCAACACAAAGATTTGAAAGAGATTAGTAAGTAAAATTACAAAAGTTTAATGTTTTTATGTCTGAAAACTAGGTTACAATATTGCGCTGTTGATTATGAGGAAAACATCTAACTATGATGCTGTTGATGGAAACTGATGCAGATTTCTCGTTTTTACAAACTATTCTCTGCAATTTCTGAGAGTTTTACCATCTCAGGTTCTAGAAATATACATTAACTCTCAATATTTAAGGCTTATCAATTTATATATCTAAAATTAAGACCTTAAAATATCTTAAAAGGATAAACAAAGATGTAACTTTGCCTTAAATACTGGAATTACAAGTCTTAAATTGTGTTGCAGAGACTATTTAATCTCTGATATTCTATGTAGGTATTTTATTATGGGACTTTTTACTAGACAAAAATCTTTATTGTGCGCAGACATCTCCACTCATTGTATTCTGTGATTCAAGGCGGTAAAGGCTATCGGTAACAATCTGGTAATACTTGTTTGCTAACTAGCTAGCTAGCTAATGAGCCATATGCCAAAGCTGCTGCCAAGAACACAAATAACCCCCAGAAATTTCAGTTTTTCTCCCTGCATTTTGTTTTTGTACATCTCTGTCATGTAGTAGCTCTTAAATTTTATTCATACTGGTCTTAAAAAGTCTTAATTTGAGTTGGTGAAACTTGCATAAGACCAGTTCTTGAATATCTTACCAAACCAACCGGTTTCTAGAGGAGAGTTGAGATCCAATAGATTAAGTAGCTCTACAGTAAAACATGGTTTGCAAATTTCAAAAAGCTGAATGTTAACCTGCTTTATCAACTCCAAAACAAGTTTTGAAGTGTTTTTGGGATTGTTATACGTTGACAGAACACTTAACAGACAATGTAGCTGAATTAAAGTATGTAGTTGTATGTATAATTTTGACCCTCTGGGAGGAAATATACAATAAGTTCAGACTTTTGGAGTACATTAAAGTGAGATTCACAGCTGTGACGATCTTATAGAAACTTCTGATCAGATCTGCTTTTATAGTGCAGTTACCACAGCTTCTCACTAGAGGGCAGCAGAGCCCACCACTGTTTCAGAGGTTGATGTTAAGGCATTTAAGTCCAGATTGGTTCTCACAGCAGAAAATTGTGTGTCATATATATTTAGACATTTGATTTAATTTTGTCCTGCAGCTTTTTTAACCTGGACTAAATTTGTTCTTTCTCAGTTTGTATTTGGGGAACCCGATGGACCCTCCAGATATCTTGGGATTTGATTCTGGAACTGCAAGACCAACCAAACTACCCAACCGTGCAAAGAGTAACTTGTTTTTATTTGATTTGACTGTGATGATGTGAGATCTAAAAGTTCTGGGAAAGTCTAAGAAACTCTGTTTTTAACAGAGAAACCTCCTCCTCGTCCGCCAAAGCCGGCTGTTCTGCTCAAAAGTAAGTTTTCCTCTTTGCAACCCAAGATCCCACATTTCCAGCCTGACCGCGGTGTTTCCGTGTGCTCCCAGAACCGCTGTACGACTCCGTGATGGACGACTATGATGACGAGGACGACTTCAGCACGTCGTCTGGGCTGAAGAAGCTGGGCGCGTCTCTCGGTCTGAAGCTGCGGCCTTGGGAAGGCGGCGGCGTGCGATCGGCCAAAAGCGAAGTGTCACTCATCGACTTCACGGACGACAGCTTCAGCTCGACCACGCCCTCGCCGCTCACAGAGACGCACCAACCGGATGAAGACACTCTGAAGGTAGATTCTGATTGGCTCAGATTGAACAAGCCAATCTCCACAGACTGAACATCCAATTACAATATTTTCACCCAAACAAAAATCCAATCTACTATTTCCATATAACCGAGTGAAGTTGGTCACCCTCCCTTCTTCAAATCGAACAAAATTGGTGTCAAACATTCGTGCTACGTTTGTTCAGAAACATTTTTTGTTTGTGCCACTATCATTTTAAAGATAGTAATAAAAGGTTTCCATAGGTCATCAGAGATGATGACCTTTCATCACCTCATTATGTTTACCAGGTCATCGCAAACTAGAACTGTCAGATGACCTGGTAAAAACGGGGCAGGAAAGGGCAGGAAAGACACAGGGGGGCCAAATTCAAGGTCTTAAATTACAAAATAAAATTTATTAAGTTATATTTGATATGTATAGAGCATTTTTTAACTTCATAAGTTAGTTGCTTTATGATGCTGTAAAATGGCACTATCTGACTGGAAATACATAAAACTGCCTCTTTAAAATCAATCCATGAACTGGTCCATGTACTATTATCTCCAACAATGCACATGCGATTCTCTATGGGGATGTAACCCAATCACACAGAAGTCTCATTGCTGTTTAAATAGTAGTATGAACGACCACGAGCATACGACTCGTTCTGTTCTTGAACGAGCTTCAAGTAAAGCCATGGTGGCCTCCAAACCATGACAACACAAACTTGTAATTACAGCTACCACTCTTAGCTTTTCTATTTTCTGTGTTTTTGTTCTGCCAAATTGTCACAAAGCAAGTTCAGATGTTTTTATTTGTTTGCATTCTTGTTGCGCAGAAGGCTGTAAAACATCAATTCTCCGAGGAGCCGCATCCAGACTGTGCCCAGCCACGGAAAATCTGGCTTTGTTTGCTCGATCTTTCACAGTTAACCATCCTTTCAGACAAAGTTTGTGTTTTCTGTTTGGATACATCTGTTTAGTTTCAGGCCTGAAGATACTACTGCATCACAATAGATGATTAGACATCCACAAAGAGGGATGCATTTTAGCTGAAAGATTTGAAGAGGATGCACAGCTTTGGACGATTTTCTTTTTCTGATATCTTCTGTAAAATGATGACAAAACAGTGGGTTGAATTTCTAAAATCCACAAATACTTTTCTTCATGTTTGAGGTAGCTTCATAATAATGTCCACACAAATATTTATCCTAATGAAAACTGCAATAAACTTGTTGAATTTCCAGAAATTCAACACGTTCTTATCTATTGTAGTTTGTAATGGGGTAAATATTAAAGCTAATCAGTTTTCTAAATAATATAAAGTAACTTTTTGCAGCTATTTTGTGGTGAATTAAATTATATTAAATGAAAGACCACTGTTAGGACACATTAAAAGGCTTGTATTATGGAATATTTATTTGCTAGAGATAAATTAGAGGTCATGGATTTGATGGAAAATGTTTATTGCTTTTAGAGACTTGAGACTTTTATCTAGCTTGAGAAAATACATGAAGTTTGACATGAAGTTGTAAAAAATGACTCAGGAGCGTCTGCTTTTTGTTTTTGCAACAGTTAATGTGAGCATCAGCTACGTTGCCTTTGCTCGCTGCGGTCAAATGTCAAGTTTTAAGTAACCGCCTAAGCTCATTGACCGCACTGTGGGTCATGGAAATGAATTTATGGAAAGCAATGTTGTTGTACGCCTCATTGAGCTGAGTTTGGAAGTTAAGATGATTTGTTTTTCCATTAGCGGCAAACCCAAATCCCCCAGTGGAGCCAAGCTAGCAATTAGCGGAGAGGCTCCTATCTAATCTGAAGGCTTTAGCCTCTGACCTTTCAACTTAACTCATTCCCACTGTGAAAGCAAGGTATGTCTCTAAAGACGCATTAGAGACTTTCCACAACCAAGAACACTAATAAAATCACAGCTGAAGGCTCAAACAAGCAGTGATCGTCATCAGTTTTACTGTTCTCCAAACAGGTGGGATGACCGTTAGCCTGGAGACGTGATTCATAACTTTTCCTCTTGGATGCACTCAGGCGTGTGCAGCGTGATGATGATTGGTGCTCATCGATCGACTGCGAACCCCTCATGCTTCAGATATCGACAGAAATTCAAGCCTGGAGCTTCAGTCTGCTGTTAGAGATCTGGACTAAGGAACATGGTGAAAATGTGAAGCAAGCTTCCATGTTGGAGATCAGAATCAGAATTGAAAAATCAAACCAAAAACGCATTTTTTTTTTCTTGGAGCTGGTATTTGACATCTCACTCTCCTCTTGCGCAGTGACTGTAGCAGTTATAAAAGTCTGAACAAACAATCCACATCCATCACACATCAAGCAGACGAAAACATGACTATCCGTCTGCATTGTTGACAATAAAACTAAAACAATTTCATTGTTTATAATTTAGAATTTCATATAAACAATTAAATTAAACAATTGTACTTAAATAATGAATGATTCACCTGCAGTAGCCTGAATGCTAACTCACTGCTAACTGTTAATCCAGAGAAATGTACAATCTTCTTCCAGCCAACTGTCATTAATTTGCAGTTGGACACCAAAGCGTATCTAGTGAGCTAGTAATAAAACTTTTTATGTCTTTCATTGGACACAAAAGTTAGATTCTCTGTCCTGTCATAAGGGCAAATTGTTCACCAGTTGGCTGGTTGAAATTTGTGCATTCCTCTGGTGAAACAGGTTTTAAATTCCTTTTACAATAGTCTTAAAAAGGTCTGAAGAAGTCTCACATTTGAGTTAAAACACCAGAAACCCTGTTTTAATCAATGCAGGCGAAGGTTTGTTTGCCCAGCTTTGCTGTCTCTAGCGACTTTTCTGCTGCTGGTATTTGGCTCCCCTTGTTTTTACCAATGCCTTTTCTCTCAATGTCAGAAGTTAGCATCTTATCGTGAACTAGGACTGTTTCAGATGAGGTCATCACAGGTTGATTTGTGTCATTTGCTCTTTCTCTGACTCTTGACTGTTTTAATTATCCCCGGTTTCCCCTCACAGGACACGCCGTCCATCCTGGACTGGCCTCTGCCCCAGCCAGCCTACGACGAGGTCACTGCAGACTTTGACGACCAATCAGAGGACCAGGAGGTGCGCTCCATCAACAAGGGGACGCCTGAAGAAACCCTGGGCCCCCCTGTGTCCAGCATGGCAGGAAGGAGCGAGTCGCAGTCTGCCGACCTCTTCCAGGAGCTGCAGAGAGAGGTAGATCTGCAACCACTAGAAGCTCCTTGATCAATAGTAGATTATTAAACACACGGCTAAACCAGAAGATCAATTCATTGCATGATAAATTAAAATAAGCTTGATAATTTCCATCTGCATGATTGTTTGTTTTTCTACACTGCCCCTTCTTCTTGTTTTTGTCTACTTACAGGTGATGGTCAAGCTCCAGGTTCCCATGGCAACCGGTCGTTCCCTCCCGTCCTCCCCCACCCCGATGCCTCTGGCTCCGTTCGGTGCCCACAGACAGATCTACCTTCCTCCGCCCTCCCCCTCCTCCTCCTCCACCTCCATCACTTCCTGCTTCGAGGACCGGCCCGTGCTGCCCCCCCGCAGCCCTGTACCCCCCTTACGCCCCTCCAAGCAGAGCTACGCCACCCGCGGCACCCAGCAGGGGGCGCGCTCCAGCACCATCTCCCTGGGAGACGAGGACAACGCTCCGCCTCAGATCCCACCCAGAGACCACGCTTTCTCCCAGCCGGGCTCCCGCTCCTCCTCCCCGCTCCCGCTGGCGCCGGCTCTGTCCTCCACGCTCGTGGTGCTGCCGCCGCCGCCGCTCTTGGTGTCCCCGCGGCGGGCGGCGGGGCTCCTCGGCCCCCTGCTGTCCTCCAGTTCTTCCTCTGCCACCAGGCCGGCGGCCTCGACTTACTCCTCCACCGCGCTGCTGGAGCCGCTCGCCTTCAGAGAGGGGCGGGGCCTGTCCACCATGATGGACGGCCCTCAGAGCTCCGCCCTCAACCCGTTGCCGGAGAGACCAGCCTTCCTGGAGCGGTTCGTTCAAACTCACCTGATCAGATTCAGTTCATCCAATCAATCATCCATCCAACCATCCATCCAACCAACCATCCAGCCAACAATCCATCCATCCATCCATCCATTCATCCAACCAACCATTCATCCATCCAACCAACCAACCATTCATCCATCCAACCAACCAACCAACCAACCATCCATCCATCCATTCATCCAACCAACCATTCATCCATCCAACCAACCAACCATCCATCCATCCATTCATCCAACCAACCATTCATCCATCCATCCAACCAACCATCCATTCATCCATCATCCATCCATTCATCCATCCACCCTACCATCCGTCCATCCATCCGTCCATCCAACCATCCATTCATCCAACCAACCATTCATCCATCCATTCATCCATCCATCCGTCCATCCATCCAACCATTCATCCAACCAACCATCCATCCATCCATCCAACCATCCATCCATCCATCCACCCTACCATCCGTCCATCCATCCAACCATTCATCCAACCATTCATCCATCCGTCCATCCATTCATCCATCCGTCCATCCAACCATCCATCCGTCCATCCATCCATCCAACCATCCATTCATCCATCATCCATTCATCCATCCATCCGTCCATCCATCCAACCATTCATCCAACCAACCATCCATCCGTCCATCCATCATCCATCCATCCATCCACCATCCATCCGTCCATCCATCCAACCATTCATCCAACCATTCATCCATCCGTCCACCCTACCATCCGTCCATCCATCCAACCATTCATCCAACCATTCATCCATCCGTCCATCCATTCATCCATCCGTCCATCCAACCATCCATCCGTCCATCCATCCATCCAACCATCCATTCATCCATCATCCATCCATCCATTCATCCATCCGTCCATCCATCCATCCGTCCATCCATCCAACCATTTATCCAACCAACCAACCACCATCCATCCATCCATTCATCCAACTAACCATTCATTCATCCATCCATCCATCCATCCGTCCATCCATCCAACCATTCATCCAACCAACCAACCATTCGTCCATCCATCCATCCATCCATCCTTCTCTCCAGTTATCATCTCACTCATTGTTATTCTGAGCTCTTGGTTTTTGTTTGCTCTGATCAGATACGGCGCGGCCAACATGGCGGCAGTCAAACCCATGATGCAGCAGCAGCAACCGGGCGAAGCGAAACCAAACTCCTCCTACAACAACAACAACGGTGGAGCCGCAGCTCCCAGCATGCAACAGGAGCAGAGCATCACACAGGTGCTCACATTCTCCTCTCTCTTGAAATGTGTGACGATCCCACAAATGCCAACGTTCGCTGCAGGCGAGGAAAATCTGAAATCAGTAATTTTACAGCATCCGACTGACCTCGTTTGTTAAAGTAACAACCATTTGTCGACAGAGTTTTAATTAGCAGAACTCTGCGTTCACAAAGCAGCAGATGTGACCTGATTTCTGCAGAACATTTTAGCCTCAAAGCAGAAAATCATTAATCATCATTTCCCGTGATTGGAGGGAAACCTCAAAGTGCTGTGGGCTCATTTAAAATAGGTTGCAGCTTAATTCATTGTACCAATTAATAATTATTAATAACACTGAAATGATTACCCTGATGTTTCTTCTTCTTTGTGTTAGCAATGTTTGTTGAATATTTATATAGCAAATAAATATTATTTGGCACCTGGCCTATAAAAGGGAAAAGTATTAAATTTCACTACAAAAACACAAAATCTTACAAAGTAATTTTGGTTTATTTTCTGGTGCAAATGTCTTGGAATACCTGAATTAAGACAAAACTGACCTAAGTATCTTGTCAACATGATATTTGAGTCTATTGTAAGTTAATAAATCCTTCATATTGATGAAAAATTACTAGTTTCACTGACAGATTATTTCAACTACAACAAAACATTTTTTCTATGTTATAAGTAACTTATTTGGCAAAGAAGTAGTACTTGAAGTATTTTTGGTTTAGTTTTAGTACAAATATTTTAGTTCACTTGAAATAAGAGAAGAAAAACTTAGAAGTAACTTTTTAGCAAGAAATATTGGCTTGTAAATAAGTAAGTAAATAATTCATGAAAAAGTTTAAGAGTATAAGTGTAACCTTTTCCATCAATATTAAGGAATTATTCATTTAAAACAAGCTCTTATATCTTAAAAAGCTTTTTGTAAGTTATTTCAATACTATTTGCACTAGAAATCAGAATTAAATACTGTGTTTTTGCAGTGTTTCATTAACTTCTGTCACTTCCTGTCACTGATGCTGTTTGCAGGTCCAAGGAGCCGTTCACGGCGTTACGACGGAGGAGTGTAAAGCTGCTCTGCAGAGCCACAACTGGAGCGTTCCTCAGGCTGTGAATTTCTTAAAGGTACATTTAATCATCTGCTTTCTGTTTTCGGTTTGCATGAAAAGGGAACAAAAGTCCTTTCTCCCAAAGGCACCGTCCCTCCAGGTTTTCGCAGTTTGCAGGAATTAATGCAAAACCAACCAATTCCTGCATTTTTTCCCCACAGAAATGCATTAGTTGTGTTTATTGCTAATTTTTGTTGGTGAAAAACACTGGACTTATGCTAACTCCCACCTGCAGGTGGCAGTATTTCTTACTTTCTCTACTCTGCTGCCTCATCTTACTTGATGCCAAGTTACAGTCTGTGATCAATATGGTCAGTAACTAAAGGTGACATTTTTTCCAATCGAAATTTTTGATTTTGATTGGAAAAAATTACAAAAACTATTGTGAAATCCTGAAAAGACTGAAATAATAAAAATAAAAAAATGTGACAAGATGCAGCCTGGTAGATTGTTATCAAAGAGTGTTGAAATATTAGGTTTCAGCTCTATATTGTTCATATTTTTAACTCCCAAATATTTTTGTTTCTCAGCTGAAAGAGAGAGTTTTCATGTTATAAAACACAAATGTTAGCATTCTGCACTGATAAAGAAGATCTACAACAAAGTCTCGTTGTTGTTATTGTGTTAAACTTCATAAATGTCACTGAGGACGCAGCGTCTGCCTGAATATTGAGGCTCGGTTACTGTTGACACCTCTCCGCTCCTCCTTCCTGCAGCTCCTTGGGGACTGTCTGCCACTTTAAGTGTCATCCCAAACTAGTTCCCTTTAAGTGGCTGATAAATCAGAAATGCTGCTGACGCTCCTCCGAACTGTTCCAGCAACTCATTTTAAAACATGAAACCAAAACAAGCTGGAGATCTTCCTCTCTCAATAATATGGCTGAAAAACTCATCATGACATAAGCATTTCATATCAGTCAATATCGCAAATTATCGATTATTGTTTTGCTCTAAATGTCTTGGTGATCTGACCTTTCATGTTTTATTCACAGTTTTGTCTCAGTCGTGTTTTTTATTTTAAATCAGTTATGATGAAGAACTATAAACTGCTGCTGCGCCAGTTACTCACTAGGTTGTTGCTAGGTAACCAAAGCTAGGAAGGAACTGTTCCTAGTCAGATTCAAGTGAACTGTTCTTGTGTAAAATTAAGATGAACTGTTCCTACTTGTTAAATTCAGATGAACTGTTCTTGTGTTAAATTCAAATGAACTGTTCCTACTTGTTAAATTCCTCCACCCTCTGCGCTGCAGGTGGAGCAGCTGTTTCGTTTGGGTTTGAGGTCGAGAACCGAGTGTGAGGAGCTGCTGCAGCGCCACCTGTGGGACCTGCAGCAGGCCAGCACCGTCATGCTGGACGCATACGGACCGCACTGCAACAGGTGATTCAAGAAACGATGAGGAGAGAACCTATCAGTACATTTCCTTCCATCATCATCATTTGGTTCTGAGTAATTTCTTGGTTGCTACTTTGTACTTTTACCTTAGTAAAAGTATGTTGCAGTAATTCTACTCTTACTTAAGTATAATTTTTGTGTACTCTACCCATCTCTGCCTGATACGACTGACATCAACATATTGATAACCTGTGAGTTCAGAAGCGATCAGGACTAAATGAAGCACTTTGTGTGTGAACAGGAAGTTGACCTGAGGCCCAATCAGACGCTGACAGCTCCTGATCCGGTGACACCGAGGCGCCCAGACGACTTGCCGCTCCAGAAGATCACGGCCTTTAGACGTTCCCACATTTCATCACGTTACAACCACAAAGTCCATGTAGGTGGACTGCTGGCTAACTTCTGAGGGCTAATGGTTTCACTGGATCTTATTGATTAGGTGTACAGCACCAGCAGAAAGTATTCACACCCATTTTGGGTTTTTTTCTGCCATCTGCTTTAGATTGTAATATTTTGATAATTTTTCCAGCTGGATTTAAGCCCAGGTTTGATCCCAGAAGCCACTTCTTTACCTTTTGTTTTGACCTTCTGTTCATTGTCTTGCCTTTAGTCTCAAGTGAAGACCTGTCTCTCTCTTACCTTAAAGTTGTACTTGGACACAATCCAGGATACTTTTATTTAGAGAAGTCCTAAATGAAGTTCAGTCTGCAGATGGACTCCAATCAAGTTGCAGAAGCATCTGAAGGAGGATCAATGGAAATCAAATTCACTACAGTTCAATGTTCAGTGTCACAGCAACCAGTTTGGATGCTTTAGTAGCTGTTTCAATTACTGCAGCCTCATTGGACAAAATAACAGGAAAACTTGAAATTATGATGATCATTTTTAACAAATACTTATTTTCTTGGACACTGCGTCAGGAAACAATATGTGAACTCATGATCTACTATATTTACCAAGAAAATATCACGTTTTAAGCAAATCCTTTACAGTAATGATGATATTTTTTTTTACTTAAATGTGTTTGTTTTGCACAAATGTGACAATGACTTTACTTTGTCATAAAAGCTGCAGTATGTAACTTTAATAAAATATGTCTTTCACATATTTATTAAAACCGGTTGTCAACATAACAGCCAATCAGAGCCAAGAGGAGGGATTTACTGCTGTCAATCAACTATTAAATGTGCAAAGAAACAACTTACAGTTACAGAAAAACTGTTTATCTGCTATCAGTGGCTATGCTAACTAGCCTGAGGGTGATTGGCAGCGCTAAGACCCGCCTTCTTTCTCTGATTGGTTGTTTCTAGTTAGCATTGCCTTTCTCAGGACAAGGAAGAGTAGTTCAATTTTTCACACATTATTTGTCATGCCAAACTGTCATAGCATACTGATAGTTTTAACAAATATAATAATATATAGAATTGCAGCTTTAATGGCTTTTTAAAATAGATCTGCAACTAAAACAGTAGAAAATACAAAGGGGTGTGAATACTTTCCACATATAAACAAGGTAATAAGTGAGAAACTCTGTCCAGACTTGAAGGCTGATGCTCACAAAGCTCACATTACGCTTTGTGATGTAAGGCTCTACATGCTCATTCATGACCGAGCAGCTTGCTGGGTTCCAGTTTTAGTTTGCAGAGTTTGTCGGTGGCTGCAGCAGAAGCCATGTAAATCCTGAGGCGATGTATTTATGCTTAAATGTACAGATAATGTTGTAAATAACCTGGTATCATGTGAGCTGCTGGTCAGGCTGATGTAACTTATTGCATATCTGGTCTTCTACATTCAACGTTTGTTTCCTGTGGAGGTTCTGTTTAACTTTTATTCTGTATGTCAGGTTTTCTACAGGAACACGACTGCTTTTGTGCTCTGATGACACATAACAGCCACCTATTGATTAGTGGCTCATAAAGAAGGTCCTCGTTTGGTCCATTAGTGGGAGAAAGGTGACTGATTGTTGCCATCTTGTTTTGTTTTCCTTCATCTCAGACAGGTGAACACAGGGTATTATTTATTGTGATGACGCTGCTGTAATGAAGATTTAAGATCTTAAGAATTAAGAGTGTCCATGTTTTCTTTTTGTTGGTCTCGATGCCATTGATCCTCTATGCATTGCGCCTGCCTAGTTAGCATATGGGAACTATGTATCAAACTGCTGCTGCTCATGTCTGTGTGAGCAAAGGTGGATATTTAATGTGAAGCAAACTGGAGCTGTACAGCAAATCATATCAATGCCAAACTGTTTGTTGTTGCAGAAACACTGGATTTTATGAAACCTTATTTCATTTGTTTTATATTAATGTCTCAGAAGCAGCTTCGCAGAAAGCTCTTGTGCTAAATGGTTTGTAAAAGACAGATTGAAAGAAGTTTGGAAGCGGCACATGACAACAAAGCTTGTAATGTATCTTTTCTTTTTTTATTATTATTATTAAATTAAACATCTCATTAAAAACACAGGGCTTTTGTGTTTTACATGCAGATTGAATAAAAATAAGTGAAATATTTGGAATGGATTTCTGATTTCCATGATGTAGAAAATCAGCGCATTTTTTAAAATTAATTTTAAAAAAGGCAAGTTGACCTTAAATAGTTTAATCACAGGTCTTAACTTCTGTGGTGATAGGATTATTTAATCTCATATATTTTATGTGGTCTTTATTTTTGCAATATCAATATTGCTAACTAGCTAATATACCTTTGCTAATCAGCATAGCAAGGGTATGCTAGGTATATGCTAGCTAGCGTACTTATGCTACCTAGGAAAGGTATATTGGCAGCTATATTAGCTGGAACTACTGATTCTGGGAACGGAGGTAGGAACAAAACTAGCTAACTAATGCTAGCTAGCTAAAAGGAAGCTAGCTAGCGTCAAACAGCCCATATCATCACACTACCACTACTGTGTTTGACTGTAGGTGTGATGTTCTTTTTGTAAAATTAAGATCAGAACAGATCTGACACAAACTTCCTCCACGTATTATCAGGACCATCAAAACATTTTTGGTCATCGTTATTTTTGCTCAATCTCTTCTTTTTATTGTTGAGTTATTTAATCAAAATAATCAGATCTAATTGCTTTTAACTCCTTTTTTATTGTAGCTTAACTGCAGAAATCTTACAGAGTGATTGGAGGAGTTCATGTTGGTCATTTCTTCACAGTTTTTTCTTTTTCAATCATTTTCTGGACTTTGGACCTCAGGTCAGCTGCTAAACGGAACTCAGGTTTCTAATGGAAGTCCTTTCTCTGTTCCGGTGGGATTCAGCCGCCATTTTCCCTCACACTCACACACACACCGACACGCACACACACACACACACACACACCGACACGCACACACACACACACACACGGTGTCCCACTCAGTCAGTCACACCTGCTGGTCGGATTGGTTGCAGCTGCAGAACTCAGGATCCCTCGGTGCTGTCCGGATTTCTCGGCTACATCGGTAAGCACTTTGCCACTCTCTCACATGCGCACAAACTTTTTCCTTCAGTCACAAGCACGCAAAAAGTGACTTTTAGAGTCCTTCCACTTCCCTTTAAATGAACAACTAGTGTTGTATTAAAACTGCATGAAGCTTCGTTATATTTTTTATTATTTAGCGCCGGGAGTTTCGCCTGGATAATTAACTTCTGCTAGGTGCTATTAGCATAATATAGAGTTTGAACTCTGACTCAAACTTAAACTGACACCAAGCCATGGAAAACAACAACTTTTGCTGACACTGGCTTGATTGACAGCGCTAAGACCCGCCTCCTTGCTCTGTTTGTTTCTATTTAGCACTCGAAGAAGGTGGAGGAACACAGATTATTTGTCTTATTGTCAAAACAAAGTGACAGTTTCAACAAATATGTAAAAAAAAAAAAAGTTACATGCTGCAGCTTTAATGTCAAAATTTACATGTTTAATTTTTTTTATTTGGTAGTTTGTAACAACCCTGTTAAGAACAAATTAGTCTTTAAAATGTTTTAGCATCTATAAGAAAGGTTAAGTTTAAGAATGAGAGATTCAGACTGTTTTCTGTGAAAGTTTCACAAAAACAGGTGATGAACTCAGTCAATGGCTCTCAGGAGCTTCAATGATAAACAACTTGCATTGGTTAATTGGAGCTGCTGAGTGTTTTGGACAGTAAAAATAAAGATTACTTAATTTTATTCCTTTTTTCCAATCCAAATTAGTTTGATCTTCTGTAATTCCTGCAAATTTAAGTCAATTTTAGACTTAAATTTGCTTGAGATGCTGTCACATCACCTTAATCAGGCTGTTCATCCTTAGAAAAACTTAAATATACTGAATTAAAACAATTCTGCCAAGAAGAGTTGGTCAAAACTCCTGCATGTTGATGTAAAAAAACAATTGCCAAATTAAATCAACAGCAAACTTTTTTATGTAAGGCCAGGTTGGACAACATTGGTGGAGAAAATTGTTGTTTAAAACATGCATACAGAAAAAATAAAATACTTTTAACAGCACTTAACACATATTTATGAAGATATAATTAGGCCCAGTGGATAAAAGTCACCACTTGTTTATTTTTATTGTTTTTCACAACAAGCTTTCTTGCTGAGATCCATTTCCAGTCCTGTCTGAGTTGTTTTTTAGTTGAGTTCAATGTGAGGCTAACTTTCACCTCAGTTTGCACTTTGTCAGATTGCTTTGTTTGTTTCTTCTGTCTCAGGACACTGCAGGTTAATCAAATAATCCTTTTCAAAGCCGGGATTGTTTCAGATAAATTAACATTTTATCCTGCAGACTCGTCCAACTTTCCCACCACCAACATCAGAAGCTGCTTTCATTAAAAAACAAGAAACTAATTAATAAATTCTACCTTGGACGGAGTTTCTGTAACTTTCGTTTTCTTTCAAGAGTTTTAAAAACATAATCTGCTCTCATGTGAAAGCCGGAGCGGACCTCCTCGCTCCGTCTCCCATCTGTTTTCTGCCTTTGGGTCCGGTCCAGTTGGAGTTGGAGCGCGAATGTACCCAAAGGCTTCGCTGACGCAGATCTGAACCTAAAGTTGTGTCGTCCCCTTCATTGTCCGTAAGGGTAATTTGCTGCTGGTTTTTGAACGTAGAGCCAGAAAAATCTGAGGGCGAACATTTCCACCATTTTGTTTGTGCCCCTGCCAGCACTGACCAAACACAATCTGGCAGCCATGCCTGACCGGGGGCACTAATGAGCGAGAGGCTCCTCATCCTGGCGGAGATGAGTGAGAGGCACAAAGTGCACACGCTCTCATAAGTTCACTTAGAAACATGAATAATTGCACTATTTAGCAGCAGACCGCACCACAGCTAGCATGCTGAAGGAAAGCCAGAGTGCTGGTCAATGTGACTTTCAATAAAGTCACATTGACCAAAAAACAAACAAACAAAAAAAGTTGAAAACAGGCATTTTTTTAGGCTCCAGAAGTAGCTGCTAAATTATTTAACACAAATCGTCTATCATGTCCTGCTTAGCGGTGGTCCGCAAACACAAAATTGTGTTTATTTAATAACATCTCAAATCAGTAAAGTCAGATTTGAAGGTGATACGTCAAATAAGTTAGAAACATTAATAATTCCACTATATAGCAGCAGACCGCACCACAGCTAGCATGTTGAAGAAAAGCCAAAATGTTGGTCACTTTGAGTTTGAGTAAAGTGTGAATTTCTTTGCTTTCACAACAACCTTAAAAAACATTGATCACATAAAAATGTTTAGGCTCCATTAATGGCTGCTGGATTGTTCAACACAAATTGTCTATCATGTCCTGCTTAGCGATGGTCCGCAAATACAAAATTGTGTTTATTTAATAATGTGTTGAATCTCTAAAGTCAGATTTGTAGGTGGCATGGTAAATACTCTGTGAGGAAACCACACATTTGCTCTATTAAACATTTCGTTACATCGTCGGGATTCTGGTACTGGAGCACAAACTTTTGTGGACCAGAGAAAGAAAATTGTCTTGATGTCCAGCTTTGGAACAAAATCCTCCCGAGTGTCGAATGAGGGGGGAATATTAAAATTCCCACTACATTTGGCAGTGGTAAATCCTTATTTAGTATTGGTCTTTTCTTCGTGATTAAAAAACAGACAACAAAAGCAGAGCCGGCCCAAGGAATATGCAAGTTAATCGACTGCTTAGGGCCTCCACACCATTTGGAGTCCCCAAGAGCACAAAACGAGCACGATAAACATATGTATATTAAATATAACATTTAATAATTCTAACTAAATGGAAAAACAATTTCTATTTTCACAGCAGTTCTACAAATAATGGTTCATGGGTTCTGTGACTGCTGGGGAAATATAAGCTATCAATCCTGTAAATGTAAACAAGTGTCACTTTATTTTCTTCACAGATGCAACATGTTTTATTTTTATTAATCTTAATAAATCCAGAGGACACACTTCTGGTTGGAGTCTGGCTTTAACTGGTTGATATTAGAGACCATATTATTGCTTTTAGCTGTTGTTTTTCTTGTATTCAGAGTCCCTTTGCCGGCCTCTCTGTCCTGCTGTCCTTTCACTTCTCTGCAGGGAAACACACATTTTCCTCACAATCGATTTTTACCCCACTTCAAGGATGAGTCGTTTTCGCTCTCTTTATTTATCGCTCCTTCTGCTTCCTCGCTCTGTCTCTCTCTGTCTTTCTTTTCTGTGTACTTACGTAATTATCTAATTGCTTCTTCGTTTCAGTCACTCTAGTCAGACCACATTAAGTGAGATTTCAGAGTGCCGTGTCTGTCCACGGTACACAGAAAAATATGTTTTGGTACAAGAGACTAGCAGACATTCATGAGACAAATTCAAAAGACAGAGCTGAAACATTTCACACTGTGTTACTAATGGGATTGACCAAAGTGGGCCAAGCGCCGGGAACAAGGAGAAAGTCCACGAAGATGACTTGTTTGTTCACCAGAGCTGCTAAAATGATTCAAGCTGCAGAGCAAATGAGCTTTAATGGCAGGTCCCACCATTTGTCCTGTTTTTATTTATTAAAATACATAAAATACAGTGTTAAATAGTTAAATACATTACATTTTAAATCATTTTTATTTTTAAGGGTGACCTATTATGTCTCCTTTAACAGGTTAGGATATATCAGTGGCCTATACAAAACATGTTCATTACATTTTTGCATAAAATTATTCTGAGATAAAGAGATTTTAACTTGGTCCTTTCACAATGAGCTGTTCTAGGACATCCTGTCACTTTAAATCTAAATAAGCTGCTGCAAACAGATGCGCAACTATGCAATCTCACATGTTTGAAAAGCATAAGTAGAGCCTCCTGCACAACCAACAAGAATGCAGCAGGTGGTTTCTGGATGGTGAGGCAATAACAAAACATTTGTCTTTAACAGCAGCCATTGTACGGAGATAAAAATCAGCTGATCAAACCTGCTGGAGTTTAAGTTGGGTTGCTAGGTGACGGGCGGAGCTCTGGTGTGGTTGCTAGGTAACGGCGCAGATTTGTAACATTTAAGAATTCAAGGATTTTTTTATTGTCGTCCCACCTTTGCTTGCTTGAACTCAGATCCCAGATTAAGAAATCAAATACACAAATAAGATAAATAAATAAATCATAAGGTAACTTATGTGATATATAAATATAATATTTTGGAAGTTTTTGAAATTTAATTTTCCAAACACCAAAAAACATGAGCTTATTGCCAGAATCCTACTTGTGGTGTTTTCAGAGGCAGCAGAAACCCAAATGGAAATATAAAATCATGCAAAATGTGAATTTTGAATAATACATTCCCTTGAAACGAGAGGTGAAATTCTCTTTGTTCCTGGTGTCGGTCAAATAGAACAAAGAACGTGTGGAACTGGAGGTATAATCAGCACTTACATCATGACATGACACTACAAAATGGAGCCCAAGACTGTTGACATTTTGAGCTAATTTCTAGCTATGAAACTTTGATTTGTCATTCTTATTCTTTTTAAAACGCCACTTCTTCTCGTCATTTTGCAGCCTCACACCAGGTCTTAAATGAATTATTATTCTTTGTTGTGGATCTGGGATTGATCACTTGTCTTTGAGGTCAATCTTGCGACCTTACACTTATGAAAGTTTGTCTGTTGACGTCCTCCGTGCTTCAATAACCTCAGATTGCGGAGACATGCGGAGGAATGGCTCGGGGCGCCTGCTGTTATTGATTGGCATCGCGTTGATGTTTCTCGCCCGCTTGTGTTCCTTCCTTCAGATGGAGGAGAGTCAGATTTTCTGAGAGCTTTCTGGCTTTATTCATCTGCTGTATGGCGATTATCAGATTCTTCCTGTTGTGGAGAGACATAATGGTAAAAAAGAGAGAAAAGCATTTCTAAAATAACACCTTTCCTGATTTACATCGATTGAATTGCAATTTTAAAGAGTTCCCTATTAATCCGTAATGTCAGAATTTGATGGGGCTAGGATTTATGAGGCATCGGTTACGTCTTACTCCAAATTAAAGTTAAATATGATGGATTTGTTTGTTTAAAAGCAAGCCGTCCTTCTAAATTTCAGACAGTTGCAACTTTTTTGGTTTTGAAATCAATGTTTATTATGACCTTTTATTCCACAGCATGTCAGTGTTGCAACAACTGGAGAGTTTAGTTAAATTTTATAGAATTAGTCCCATTAAAACATAATGTCCTGGAATTCTAAGCGCCTTATTAGAATGCTAACATTAGCATGCTAACACTAGCATGCTAATGATAGCATGCTAACATTAGCATGCTAGTTCTAATGTTAGCACATTAGCTAACTTTTGCTAATGTGCTATAATTAGCTAATATAGTATACTCTATATGCTAGTATACTAGTATGCTAGTATACGAGCATAGTAGCATGCTAACACTAGCATGCTAACATGCTAGTGTTAGCATCCTGGTTCTGATCCTGGTTCTGTTTTCAAACTATTAGGTGTTTGTGCCTCTTTATTTGGATCATCAGCAGGTTTTTGTTTTGTTGCTTTAGTTTCTTGAGCCATTTTGTTTTTTTTAGTATATTTCTGGTCCATGTTTTATATTAGCTCGTTGCTTCTGTGCCATTCATCTCCCTCTTGCGATTCGTCTTCTCTCAACCGTTTGTTTATTGATTTGGAAAGTTTTGCTCTGATCCAATCACTATTTTAGAGTTTTCCTACAATGGTGCCTTTATTTTATATAGCAAATACTGTAAATGTTCCTATTCTGTTCCCTTTTACTCTGTTTGGCGACTCTGAAGCTAATCTTTGTGAACTCAATAAAATCTGCTGCTCCTGCAATTTTTTTCTCTCCTTTTTCTTCCTGTAAGTTCAAGGAAAGAAGGTAATATTTTGCTATTCAACTGCTAATCTATCTGAAACATCTCGCTGATGTTTGTCACTGAAGGGTTTAAAAGTGCAAGAACGTCGTAGCCGAAATGTAAAGCTTGTCTACAGCTTTGCACTTGCAGGCTAAACACATTTTGAATGTAAATGTTTCCATCTTATCAGGATCAAAGAAGCTGTAATTCTTCATCAGGGTGAAACGATTAACAAGCTTTGGAATATTGTTTTGGTTTTGATGAGCATTTGAAAAATGAGCTTTATGACTTTGGAAATCAGATCAGGATAATGATTACATAACTGTCAACATTGAACTTTTTCGGCTTCGGTTTCTTTTTTTTTCCATCAGGTTGCTCATCCTGACAAAAACAGTGTAGAAATTAATTTTTCTGTCGTAATTATCGGGTCTAACTTTTGAGTAAAGCTGAATATTTAGCAGAACGTAAGTAGCAGGGGTAAAAAAATATAAATGCCTTTCAGTTTTTATATTGGCTCCATCAGTACATGAACATGAAATTTCAATGTTTAGATGTTTCTTCATTGCTTCACACTTCATTTAAAGTAGCAGCCCATTTATATTCTGTTAAAAAATAATGATTGCATATTAATAAATTATGCAAATTATGCAGTCATTTATATCAAATAAGCTGGAACCTAACAAAACGGTGGATCCTGAATACCGGGACTTGGAGATAATTTCCCTAAAAGATCTACACACCAAAAAGAGTGTGAAGATTTTTATAAGGACTATAGTTTTGGCACTATTATTTGTTTGGCACAATAATTAAAGTATTTCCCCAGATTATTTTAACTCTGAGCCCTGAAGCAAAAACACTTGAAGCTCTGAACACCAAAGTGAAACATTTTGGTGTTCAGATGTGAGATGAATTCCTCACAGAATCTGCTTGAAATGCTGAAATGTTTCCCTGATTCTCAAATCCTCCACATCAAACCCTGTGAACTGAACTGTGAAAACAAAACACCCTGCTCGGGCCAAGAGGAGGAAAAACTGCCTTCGTATCATGCTGATAATAAATGAGCTAAAATTAAAACTAGATATTTAAATGTTTTGTACAAAAATGTCTGACAGGGTAAATAATCCATGTTGTATGTCAGTGTGATAAACAGTATGCTGGCAACATGCTAGCTAATGCTAAAACAGCCAGTGGGTAACCATGGCAACTGGTAATTCTACGGCGTCAGGAGTTTTCAGTTGAAGGTGAGAAGGATTTAAATAAAGCTTAATGAAAAGTAAGTAATATGCTTCTATGTAACTATTGTGCAATTGCATCACAAATGACACATTACGTCATTAAAGTTATTTTTATGCAGAAAGTTTTTTTTTTAGCATATTTGTTAAAACTGTCACCATGTCATGAGAGATAATCTATGAAGAGATCGATCTTCACCTTCTCCCTGAGCTGCTATTGCTGTAATAAGATACTAAAAACAACCAATCAGAGCCAGGAGGAGGGTCTTAGTGCTGTCAGTCATCCTCATGTACTCGCCGCTAAAAGTGCTAATGGCGGAGGAACAAGTTGTTCCAGAAAAATCTTTTATCTGCAGTTATCGGAGGCGATGCTAACTAGACCGAGCGTTCACAACAGGCTATGCTAGCTGCGATATGGATCTAAGCCGTGAACTATTTGTGTTGTTAAATCCTTTCAAGGATACATTTTCAGTCCAGGAAACTTTCCAGATAATTTCCCCTGCCAAGCTGCACTCCATCTCTGTCTGGCTCGGTAATCAAGTGTCTTAAGCTGGAGATTGGAGACCAAACTGTTGGATTCGGCTGCCCCATTGGTTCATGTGTGTAATGACGTGGATAAATGGATACTGATGCTTATCCACCCCAGCCGTTTGCAGCCAAACGAGCCTCCAGACGGAGGACAAAGAGACAAAGAGAGAGCGTGAAGATCCACAGCGTCTGTCCAACTCTTTTGTTTGTTCAGAATAATTCAGAAAACCTTTGATTGAAGGTTATGCGCTCGTACTGCGGTGTCGGTCTGGTGGCCTGAGAGACGGGAAAATGGAAGACTAAAAGCATTTCCTCATGATCGAGGAGAAAAATGTCTCCTGTTGTTTGAAGTGAGTCGGGCTTAATAAAAGGGCTTTCGAGGCAAAAGCATCCGAGCTTTGAGGGAAGAGCTTACAGCCATTTACTGGATGATTTCAACAAACATGACATGTTTTAAAACTCCCTGCAGGGCGTCGTCAGTCAGTTGTTTCTTTTCTTGCCATGAGGAATAAAAGAAGGGGGTTTACTTTAAATTAAAGGTTTAAGTCCTTTCTGGGACACTAACTGGGTTACTGATCTGCTCTCCTTTTAATTGAAGGATAATTAAATTAGGTTACAAAGCAAGAACTTGAGTCAACTGATGACAAATCAATACAAAAAAGAGTTTAATCAGATGATAACTGGCTACAAGTTTTAAATTTTAACCAATCGCTGATGTATTGTGATATGCTATGAAGCCTACCAGAAGTTGTCTGTGCTTAAACAACCATCATCCAGCGGGAAGAGAGAAGAGTTGATCCAAACGAGGCTCCTGTTAATGTTTTGTTTTGATTATTATTTTTATCGTGTTCTTTCCGCAGTTTGACACTCAGAGTTGTTAAGTAATTTTCTTTCCAAACGGAGCATTACAGCTCCAGTGTGGCGACATATGGCAGTGGATCAAATGTTTTCCTGTTACGCTGGATTGTTTCTCCACGTTTAGCAGCAAGTACATGAACATGATGCACAGCGCTAAGACCCGCTTCCTTGCTGCGGCTCTGATTAATTATTTCTGGTTGGAAATAGACTTTATTTGTGAAGAAACTTCACATTTTTCCTAAAGAAAGAGGTTTATTTATTTCCCTCCTGGCATATCTTTTGCTGCAGAGATTTTTCCACAAAAGTTTTTTAAAACAGGATTTATCAATTGAAAACTGATCCAAATGAAATCACCGTTACCTTTTACTGGTGCAGCACTTTGCTTAACTCATGACAGGACAAGAAAAACGTGAAACCTTAGTATTTGTAAGAAGTCGGGATGCACCAAGATGAAAACTTGTGTTTGTTTATCTTTTTCCAAAATCTCCCTGAAGGAAAGTGAGTAGGAGCCTGATGAGATGCACTTAAAGCTGCTTTCTAGTGATCATATTTCCAAAGTAAATCCATAACAATCCCGTCCGTGAGAAGAGAATACCAATGTATCGGTTACATATCAAATGTTTTAAACCAGATCTTCATTATTTATTCATATGTTTATTGCTTATTTATTCAATTAATTCCCTTGACCGAAGTTTTATTAACATTTCAGCAACAACTTGACATTTCTGTTTATGTTCCTGTCCTGTTTTTGCAAACCGGTTTACAGAAACAGGTTGAGGACAGCGTCCAACTAATGAGCAGCATTTCTGTTCAGACATTATTTATTAATCTAAACTGTTCTCATTTCTAATCCCTGCTGAAAAGCTGCTGCTTTTTTCAAACACTGAACTGGGGTTCAGTGAGTTGGTCAACAAATCCACTTACATCTTCGTCAGGTCTTAAAGCGGAGCCGTTATGCAAAATTCATATTTTGCACATTTTTGTTCTCCTATTTGGGTTTCTGCTGCTTCTAAAATCAGTTTTAAAAAAACCCACACAGCTGATTTTTGGTTTGTCTTTTGTGATGTCTGGAAAATGAGCCGTTTTGAAAACCTCCGGGAGGCAGGCGCTGCCCCGTTACCTAGCAACCCCAGCAGAACCCAGCCCGTTACCTAGCAACACAAGCTGGATTCCGGGAGGTTAGGTCAGCTGGTTTTACCGCGGTACAATGGCTGCTGGTCGTACAATTGAACATATGTTTACAGCCATTTTCTCATGCGAGTGTAAACGTTGGATTGGGGGGGATGCTGCCAGCAGCAACTTATTTAGATTTAAAGTGACAAGACGCTCTAAAATGACCAATTTCAGCACACATTCTGAGAACAAGTCAAAGCTAATCTATGAAACGTGAGACATGCTGTCAGTAGTTCATATAATAAAAGAACAATATTCATTTTATTCAAACATATATCTATAAAACGTAAAATCATTTTAAGTGGTCACTTAATTTTTTCCAGAGCTCCATATATAAATATATCAATTGTTAAATAAAAAAAAAAAAAAAAAAACACAACCACGTTATGCTTATAATTTTACTACCAGATTTTAATATATATTACATTTAAAACTTCACTTTCTTTCCCACTTTGTTGGTTTTTGTTTCAAGAGTAAAATCTCCCATTTGGCCAAAGTGAATCCTGGGATTCTGCAGCCTGAAAAGCGTAAACACTTTTCAATCGGAAACCTTTTGTTGCTTCTCTCTGACGTTCAAAGGAGCCACAATCTATACTTACTGTTGGGCAGAAAATATTATTTCACTTAACATTCTCCTGAACCACATGTGGATCTTTAAGTGAGTGTGGAAAAGAGGAAATAACCTTATCTTTGGTTTATTTTTGCACGTTGTTTGGCGGCAGAATGAAGTCATTTCGTTTGACACTCTGTGATATCTTTGATTCTGCCGGGAAAGTTGAAGCTTTGATGTTTTTCTCTGAATCTCAATAAACCTCATGCTGACAAATTTCCTCATCACTCAAACACACGCGCACATTCCGGATGCACGTATTTGCAACACTTTGAAAAATGTTTCAACTTCAAGGAATTCCTGAAAGCCCCAAATTCCCAGAATGTGGAGATTCTTTGAAGGTTTCTTTCTGCTACTGGAACATAAACATTTTTATTCGTTTTGGACAGTGACAGCGACTGAATAACAACTCTGCCCTGCAGGTTTGTGTCTAAATATCCAAAATAACAAATTTAATATTCATTTATTCATTTCTTATCATAATACATGCTCTCTGTGAGAGGAGAAGGAGTTTTTGATGTGCTAACGATCCTATTTTCATTCATTCACACCTGCAAAAAGATCTCTGATTGCACAGTTGAAATAAGAAAATTACCATAATCCCAAAAGCAAACGTCTTTTCTAAGTAGATTTGTAAATGTGACACGTATTTTGAATGCGTTTTTGTTCTTAGATCAACACATTTTATTTCATTTATGATTCCCTTTGGGTTTTCAAGGTTGAAATGAACAATTTCTGGAATAAATACGTTTTATTTTTTTGTTCATGTCTACAAAAATGGTGCTTACAGTCTATAACTCAGTTTGACAGAAGATGAACTTAAGCTGGAGATAAAAGTATTAAAAACAAAAGTGTTGAACTTTAACCATTCACAAAAGTTACTGGGAAAATTGATCCAAAGTATGGATAGTGTTGGTACCAAGTAGGGCTGAAACAACTGGATCAATCGTGATCAATCTGAGTTGGAATTTTCTAGAAAAAACGTGAAAAAGTTTCAAAACTCAATTTTTGTACATTTTTTTACTGTTCTACCGAGTGTCCACTATTTCTGAAGATGTTTTTTTCTGACCTTTGGAGCTCAGAATGTTTTTACTTTTTAGTTCTTGAGATTAATCTCAAAATTTCAAATAAATTTTCAGATTTTTGGAGGTCAGACGTGTTATTGTTTTTGTTTTGTTCTTTTGAGAAAATTTCTAAAATGAATCTCAAAATTTCTCAGTTTCTTCTCGCAAATTTTTGACTTTTCGAGCTCCGAGATTCTCTAATAGATTTTGAGATTGAAATGTCTGAATATTTTTTGTGTCAATTCTTCACATTTGGAGCTCTGAAATGTCCTTATTTTTGTTAAAAATGTCTGAGATTAACGTCAGAATTTCAATTTTTTCTTTTTTTTTACTTTTGTAGCTCAGAAAAGCTTTTTTTGGAAACTTCCCAGATCAATTTCAAAATATCACTTTTTTTTTTTTTGCTCACAACTTTTGGAGCTAAGGAATTTTTGTTTTTTGTAGGAAATTTCTTAGAGAAATCTCCAAATTTCGTTTTATTTTTCTTGCAAAAGTTTGGCTTTTCAAGCTCAGAAATGTCGTTTTTCAAGATGTCAAAGTCTCGGTCATTTTTTTTCTCACAAATGTTTAACTTTTTGAGCTCAGAATATTTTTCTAGATCATTTTTGACTGCTACTATCTACTGTTTGTTTGTTTTGTTTTTTATAATATAATGATCGCATGAATGTGCAGTAATGAAACCCAGCAGAGCACCTTGTCTTTCTGCTCTTCATCCTCTCTTCATCCTCTCTCTCAGGCTCCCAGTCACACCGAGCCGCTGAATCTCTGGCGCAGTCTGCGCTCCGACGCCGCCTCCTGTTGAGTTTCGTCCCCCGACGCGTTAAAAGGCGCAGTTGGCGATAAAAGCAGAAGCGCACAGCTGAATGTGAAGCGGGTTGGGAGGTGGGCGGCTCTCCGGATCACCTCTCCGAGTCTTCCCTCATTGGACACTTTGCTCCGCTGAGCAGGAACACCTGTGTGCACTATGGGCGCAAACTGCCGCGGTGCGCCATCTCCTCTCCGGATGCGTTGACCGAGACCCGGATGGGTGCAAACTTCCCCTCTGGTCCAAACTTCCCGGTATGATCGCTTCCAACGTGAGCCTGAGCTGTGCGCGGTGTCCCGGGGAAGCGACGGCGGAGGCGAGCGGAGCGGTTCCGGGCTCAGTACCGGCGCCCTCCCTGAGTCCGACGGGGCACCTGGTGGTGGCGGTGTGCCTGGGCTGCATCGGCACGCTGGGCTTCCTCAGTAACTTCCTGGTGCTGGCGTTGTTCTGCCGGTACCGGGCTTTGCGCACGCCCATGAATCTGCTGCTGGTGAGCATCTCGGTGAGCGACCTGCTGGTCAGCGTGCTGGGGACCCCGTTCAGCTTCGCGGCCAGCACCCAGGGGCGGTGGCTGATCGGACGCGCTGGATGCGTTTGGTACGGCTTCATCAACGCGTGTCTGGGTAAGAGAATACTTCTTCATTTGGAGGAATAAATCTTCCAGATTGTTAATCAGATCCAGGTCGTTTTACATCTTCACCTGTTTGTTTTAATTCAAAAATATTTTATTGATTAAAAGAAAAGAAATTAACGCCTTTAGTTAAGGCTGCAATGTGTAACTTTTATTTTTAAAATCCCATATTTGTAAAAGAAAAAAAAATGTCACCATGTCGTGACATTATAATCTGTTTTTTTAGTAACTACATAATTATTCAGATTGAGATTACAAAATAAATTTAATGGAAACAAACCAATTAAAAAGAAAACTCAGGTTTTCTTTTGGGAAAAAAGTTTTTGCGCTTGGATGAAGTGGGGGGTTTTTTCTGTTTTTTTTTTTTTTGCCATGTCGGAAAACATGTTTTTTTCACACGAGTCACGTGATCAACAGTCGGACGTTAACACTGGCAAAAACACAGCATGGGTTTTTTTTATTGAGCAAATTTAGTCATGTGTGATTTTAATTTGGTTTTCTCGACATTAGAAGAATACTGACGAGTCACGTGACTAACAGCTGGATGTTACTACTGGAGAAAAGGACGAAGAAGACGACAGGAAGTAGTAGGAGGAGGATGATGGTTTGTTTTTATTTTGTTTTTTTCTAATTTGGTTGACTAATCTTAGCACGGCTAGATATTGTGTCATAGGGGAAAGCATGATTGAAAGAGCTAAGTCCCACCTCCTTGCTCTGATTGGTTGTTTCTAGTTAGCGCTGGGAAAAGGCTGAGGAGCTAAATTTTTGTCACAGATTATCTGTCTCATACTGTCACAAGAGTCATAGTTTCAACAAATCTGTGGAAAATCCAATATTGCACCTTTAAAGAGTTATTCTAGACGGTAATGTCTGTGGGTAGGAAACATCTCCTGTAGCAGTCTGTACTGCAATGAATTTGAAGAAGCCTCTGACTGAATAGCTGCGTTTACATTACAAATATCCACAAAACTTTGTTGATATTCTGCTAGTGTCTAATAAACATAATTTCACAATTGTGGCATCTCCATTAAATAAGAAACACACCTAAAATCAAACGTGAATAAGTTTGTTCCTGTGATAAATCATTAAAAGATGTGCTATGCAATCATCCTCCTACCATTTTCTGTTGTCTTCTTTGTCATTTATGCCAGTAGTAACATCCAGTTGTTGATCACATGACTGGTGTGATGTGAAAAAAGTGTTTCCATTGCAGTTTTGTGAAATAAATCAATTTTGATAGAATCCGGGGAAAAAAACCCTCTTAGTGGCAAAACTTTTTATCAAAAAACAATTTTTTTTTAATTGCCGTGTTTCCATTAAGTGAACTTATTTTCAAAATGTCAAATTGTGCAATATGGTTAATGAAAAGCTACATTATCAAGAGAGGACATGTCCAACATAATCCGATAAATATATCATAAATAAAAATAAACAAATGCTTACAGTACAGTTCAGTGAACCAAACCTGAAAACTGAACTTCATTCAACAACAGCAAATTTAATCGTTCAGCTTTAATCCCAGAGGTACATAAAGGCACGTAACATCATTCATAGAGGAGATGCACACTAAAATAAAACACAGAAAAAGCATTTCTGAACCTCATCTTTAATAGATTAGCTCTGAGTTGATCCTCTGAGGATGTGCTGAAATTCGTCGACCCAACCCAATGAAAATCAAGACTCGTAAGCCTGTAGATTTGAGGACAGTCAGTGTAATTACCACGTGGGATTTATTGACGTGGCTTCTGGATTTTCCAGCCACTGGAGCGGAGTCAGCTGAAGCCGAGCGATGATGTGACGGAGGCCTGACCCTGCCGACCTGATCGGGGTTTTCACTTCTGATCTGCTCTGCCTGTTCTTAAAGAGGCTTTAACAATCAATCCTCCTTTGAATAGAGACTGCTCTTTATGTATATACTTACTCTGGCATTAATTGCCTGTTCATCTTCTGAAATGTGAATAAAAGGTTGTGAGATTAATCTGTTATTGGTCTTAAATTAGAGGAAATTATCAAAATAATCAGTCGTTATTTTACAGAATGCAGTAAAAGAGCCAGAAGATGTGAGAGGCCTGGAAAGTTCATACAACAGCAGCAGATCTTTAATGTATTGTTGTGCTAAGCTGGTCAGTAATTCATAAACTAACAACAGTATTTTAAAGTCTGTTCTCTGAGCTACACGGAGCCAGTGGAAGGACCTTAGAACTGGGGTGATATGCTCTAACTTCCTGGTTTTAGTCAGAACGCCAGCAGCAGCAGCTTCTGGATCAGCTGCAGCTGGAGGATTGATTTTCTTTTTTCTTTTTTAGCCAGACCTGTAATCAATGTAACTAAAGACAAACGCATAGATGAGTTTCTATAGATCTTGTTGGGTCATTTGACCTTTAATCCTTGAAATAAGTGGTAGAAGACTTTGTAACTGTCTTTATGTGTGTCTGAAGGTTCAGGCCAGGTTTCAGGCCTGATCTATAGCTCTAATCTGAAGCTGACTCTAGATCGTTCCTTTTTAGGTCCAAAGATAATAAATTCAGTTTTGTTTCTGTCCATCTGGAGAATGTTATGACACATTTATCTGTTAGCATCTGTTCAGTGATCGGATGGTTCAGAGTCACATGGTGGCATCGTAATGTAGAGCCGTGTGTCATCTGCATAGTTATGGTACCTAATCTGATTACTTGTTGTTACCTTGAAATTAAGTAGATATTAATTAGAAGGGAGCCCAAGATTGAACCTTGGGGTACCCCACACGTGACTTCTGTCTGACTTGATGTATATAACAATAACTAAAAACTTATGGAAAAAATATAACGTGATATAGAACAAGAAAATACATTAAAATTATGATAAACTATGTTAATCTTTTACATCTTAATTAGTAAAAGAAAATTTAATGTTTATAATTAGATTTATAGGTAATAGAATCTGGAAATATAAATAAAAATCCCTAGTTTCTTTTCTTTTTCCACACCTATTCAAATTAGGAAAATACTTCAAACTATTTTTATGTTTTTCTTTAATTCTCCAGCCATTGAAGGAATCCTGTGATACAGAAATATAAGAATGTGTCTCTGATTGTTTGACCTTTTCAGATTGAAGTACGTTAAGATATCCAAATATATCCCATCAAGCACTTTACATTTGTAGGTCAGTTTCTTCATGTTAGAACAGATCAATGCTTTTTCTGTTCAGCATCTAACATTAACTTCATTTATATATATATATATTTAAATTATATTTAATAACAGTCATTCTGCCTGAAATAATTAGGTGAAAACTACTGGCAAAGCTTTTGAAACATCATTTATCTGTTCGGTGGGAGGGTTAGGGTTAGGGCTAGGGTAATATTGCAAGAATAAAGTCAAAAACAAAACGTGAATAAAGTTGTATAATGTTAAAAGAATAAAATCACAATATTATGAGGATAAAGTCACATTATTAAAAGAATAAAGTGATAATACAAGAAAAGTCATAATGCTACCAGAATAAAGTTGTAGTAGTACAAAAATAGTCATATGAGAATTAAGTCATAATATTAGAAGAATAAAGTTGAAATTATTCCAGAATAAAATTACGACTTAAGATATGTTTTGATTTTTCTTCTTTTTTGGCAAATAAAATCAGAAAGGGGAAAATAAATCTGTATGTATTTCTTCCTTTAATCTTCAAAAGTCACTTAATTAGTAAATATATTAATTTAATCTCAGGATAAATCCAGTTATTTTGCGAAGGCCTCAGCATCAGACGGGTCAGAGGTGAAGTTGTGGAAAATTTTAAGTTATAAAACAACTCAAGATTTGAACATCTCACAAATCTCTGTTCAATCTCTACTAAATAATTCAAACTTTCGACCTGTTTTGTTTCCAGAATAAGCAGAAAAATAAGACACAAGTTAACCCTCACCATGAATTTTAACAGTAGGTTAAATTAGCAACAAGCATTATAACTAAGTGTGGATTAAAGACTTTTAAAGATGTTAAAGAAGAGCTTCTTCTTAAAGAAGAGCGTTTGGGAACGCTGGAAAAAGATGGATGAACATCAAACATTCATTAAGTAGTTGGGGGTGATTGATGGCTGTAATTGGCCACCAAGTGGAGAAAACGTCCTGAAGGGTCGAAAGGCTTTGCGTGATATTGATAGAAGTCAAGATGATGTTGTTTTCAGCATTAAATCTGAATGTTATCTTAACATCTTTTGGAGGCATGAGATCAAACTTGACTATGTTTAATTGCTACCCACAGAGGATCTTCGGTTTGAAAAGCTGCGTTTGAATTCATACTGAGCTGCAGCGTGTTCATTAGGTGCATCAACTCCTACTTATTAACTCTGATATTTTGCTCGCCTGCAGACGCATTCCCAGTTTCAGCCTTGATAACAGAAGAACGGTCAAAGAAACATTTAATTTCTGCTTACAGACCTTAAATTCAAAGCCGACTCTTAAAAGCAAAGCAATTACAGTTAAAAGTTTATCTCGCCATAATTGCACAAAAATGGATATTGAATCACTTTCAGGCCAACTAAACATGCATTTTTCTGCTTTGTTCGGATTAAACTGGGACGTTGTTTGACCCTCCGCCTATACAAGTGGAGATGAACGGCGCTCTGTTTGGGAATTCACCAATAAAACTATGTCCATTCCAGAACAATTACCTCGGACAACATGGGAGTTATTGTAGCATGCAGCGCCGGACGTCTGGCAAGCTTGTACTACAGCCTGGTTAGGTCTCTCTCATTATGATAAAATAACTTCAATGAAGTCACAGAGAATATTTGACCTGCTTCTTCCTGCAACTTTGAGATGAATCTCTTCTCCAACACACCTAAATTAAATAGATGACTCAAATGATATGCTGATGAGGGAAATTAGGTGTGTTTTTGCAATGTTGCACAATCGCATTAATCGATTAGTAGAGTAATCGTCAACTTATTTAGTAACCGATTAATCGTTAATTTGAACGTAGAGAGTCAAAAAAAAGACCAGTGGCTGAAAGAACAACATATTCAGAGCAGTAATTGATCTAAAATTGTACAAAAATGTGAACATTCTGCATTTAAGTTAAAAGAAAACACTTTGTAAATATGTTCTACAAAACTCAAATAGCACAGTTAAGCTTCACCTGGTTAAAAAAAAAGGTTTAAATAACAATTCTGCAGAATGTGCCATTTTTTTATGCTACTAATTGATTAATGGTCATAATTTATGTAATTGGTAACTAACATAATTGTTAGCTACATCCAAAAGTTGCTCTGTGGCACTCCTGGTTTCAAGAGCATTTGCGAAAAAGGTTTAAAAAGCCTTTAAATAGATGATTGTCTCATTCCTGTAGCACAATCAAATGTTGAAAATGTAAGAAAAATCCCGGCTTTAGCTTCAATTCAATTATTTAGTGAAGAAAAATCCTTTGTTAAGAAATAATTGTTTTTTACTGTTGGTGTTGTTTTAAAGTGGGCTATATAAAAACCTTTAATTGGCAATTTTCTGCCTCAGTGAGACACAAGGACAACCGTATTTAACAAAAAAAAACTTGACAAATGAACAGAAATGGAAATATTTTTTTTAATTCAGGATAAAGAAAAACTGGTCTCTAAAAATGTTAATAAAGTACACATTATTACACACAAATGCTATTGTTCAAGAAACAACAAAACCAATAAAATGTCAAGCCAACAAATTAAAACTATGACAATAGTTAAAACAACAATAACTGGAAAAAAGTTTCCAGTTATTGGCGTTTACAAATCATTAGCTACCTGATCGATTCCTTCACTTCCTGGTGTTGCATCATAAAAAGCTCCCCTCTCCCAGCCAATCTCTCATTTTACCAAATGTGTGAACCCATATTAGTGTAGCGGTGACAAACAGTCAAACGAGCTTTTGCGATTGAGTCCGCAACATTTTAATTTAATAACTGTGTCTTTTTCTACACAGCCGTTAGAAAAAGACACAGCACACCCGTTCCAACCGTCGTCACCTAGCAACGGCGGAGGGATATTAAACCCCCTGCGCAACCACGTCAAACTGCGACACAACTCGTAAATACCACACACAATAAAACCCAAAACAGTAATAATTTACTACAACTATTCCATGAAAATGGCTTGTGCGCCACATTAGCAAACAACGGTTTTATTACAGAAAGTGAAATTATTAGAGACAGACTAACTGTGAGAAATGACTCCGTTACTTGCGCGTGACGTCACGCTCTCCAGAACTCCGCCCACTCCGCCATGACGGACGTCAAAACAACCAATGAGCTCCTTCACAGCTGGTGTAAAAACAGACATCTGTAACCTAATATTGCTTCTATGTAGTTGATGTCACTTTAAAAAACGGTCGGCTGCATAAACAGACAAGGATGCAAACGAAATTTGTCATTTTATTTTATAACTTGTCTTTCAATGAGGAAAGATTCAATAAAATGTCTGGCAGCGAACACCTTTTACAAGATGAGGAAATCAACGTTCATTTACTTTATAAGTAAGTATGCATTATTAGAAAGTATGCATGATTAGAAAGATGTTCAATATCGCATTGTCGAGATTATAGACAAGTTACGCGTCTAACCATTAGTAACCATGGGAACAACGCCAAGTCGTCATGTAGCCTAGCATGAATGGAATAAACTGGTTAGCATCTCGCCTTTTGTAGGTTTTTAGGGCTTCTCCGGTTTAAGGGAAAACGTTGTTTATGACAGTGACATAACTTATGTGTTGTGAATTCAGGGAAAGTAAAATTTAATCAATACGTCAGGAGGGAGGAGGTACGGGTCGGTTTCTAAGCTAGCAGCTGCCGTCTATGAGCCCCAACCAGGTGTGTTACGTTCACAGACAAATTAGCTCGACTCGAACAAGTAGAAGCCATGAATAAACTGACAAAAAATTAGCTTTGGAAAACAATTTCAGTCGCTCTGTTCAATATTCCAGTCATTCGTCCATCATGGCGCCTCGAATTATTAAATGACGTAGTTGCAAAAGGTCAATACCGGAAGTCCACTGTATTCATATTTTTTCTTCTTTCTGCTCACAGATAGCATCTACGTTTAGGATAATTGTTATTTCTCATAGTTTTTAAGACAGTGTAGCAGAAATTAATGAGATGACACAGTTCTGCAAAAATTAGTTGAGGATTATTCAGCTGCTAAATTTATTTATTATGATTCACTTCCTCACTCAGTTGTTTCTTTGTATAAAGACAAATAAATCTAGCAGTTAAAATCATAGTTACTTAATCTTTTAACTTTATTTTGCAAACAAAATCCATCTTTTATGACACTGAATCAATCACTAAACCTATTATTTACAGGAGATGGTTGTAAGATTGTGCTGAGGAAGCAGCAGCAGGGGAACTCTGACAAACGACCTGATTTTTCAGAAATACAATCAGGATCTGGAAAAGAAATAAAACGAAGACGTAACAATGGAAGAAAACAGCAGAGGAAAGAAAGTTGAGAGATGAGGACAAAAGAAAACTCCAGAAAGGAAGTGAAGATAAAAGAAGCAGCAGCCAAAATGAAAAATGCTTAGTTAGTTTGCTGACTCAGTCCAGGGACATTAGGTCATTCATTCCCCCCATAAATCTATTCTACACCTTTCCTGAGTTGGAGGATGAAGATTCAGGCCTTGGGTAAAAAACCTATTAAAATGCATGCTGGAGAATCAAAGTGGGCTGTGTTTGAATGAGAGCCAGCATTAGGGACCCGTATTCCCACCAGGCTCTGGGTACAAACTGTGCAATCGTCACAAAAATTAATAGAAAACCGGCGGCTGCTGAGATAAACCTTCAGAACACAGAGCACCCACTTCAGCACCGCAGGGAAGTTTCACACAAATTTTTCTCTGATCTGTTTACCCATTAATGGGGAGATGAATTCCTGTCATTATTTTTTGTTTACTTGTCTTTTTAATGCCATTATTGCATTCTTCCTTCCATTTTGTGTAACCTTAAATCCAGAGATCGAGTTAGACTTTCCTACACGAAACAAATGATTTCTTTAGCATGTCTGCAAGTTTGACATAATTGTGGAATTATATGAAACGCACCAATTTTGAAAGAAACTGTAGTTTTTAAAAAATATTTTATATCACACGAGTCACATGATCAACAACCGGATGTTACTACTTTCAAAAACCACAAAGAAGATTACAGGAAGTAGTTGGAGGATCATGGTATGGCATGTATTATTGTGTGAACAAACTTATCCACATATTTATTTAATTTTATTTCTTAATTAATGAAAAACACGGCATTTGTGAATTTGTGTTTTTCTGAAATTAGTGGAATATTTACAAACTTTTGTGCACATTCGTAATGAAAATACAGCTACTGACACCATACATACCAGTAACACATTTATTTCTGTTAGTCCGTCTGAAGCTTATTTGGTTTTAGAATAAAATTAATCATGTAAAGGTGGAAAAGGATACGCCGGTGCAGTAACTAAAGTAGTAGTGCATCATAAACGTTAAAAAAGTTAAAATACTTTACTAAACAGTTTTACAAAAATTAAAGTCAAATTCTGTAAAACAAAAATGTTAAAAATAAAAGTGAAAATTGCTTTTATTATGTGCAAAGATTTAGACAAAATAATAGTGGATGGAAGCAGTTAAAAATCCCAATATATAACTTGACGGAGAGCAAAAAACCCCAATAATTTTAGTAATTTTCATTTTAAAAAGATAAAAACGTTTATTTTTCTTATTTAGATTTTGTACTTTACCTATCGTCATCCTCCAGTCTTACCAAATTTTTAGCCAATCATCAGCCTCCGTTTGGCAAGGAAAGTGAGGTGAATATCTGGGATTAAAATCCTGCAGAGTCGAGGCAAAGAGCCTCTGAATCAGTACTTCAGCCTGATTAACCTTTATTAAGACTTATTCTATTCAGCAACAATTAACTCCACCACTGATTTGAAAACATTCAGTAATTTACAACTGCTAAAGGTGACTTTATAAACTTTAATACAAGTAATTAGTCATGTCCCAATGGGTTATTGTAGTTTAGGTGGTGCAACAAATAAAAGTTTGATTAAAACAAAACTAAGAGGGGATAAATAATATTTTCTTTAGCCAACTAAAGACAAACCTTAATTGAACTCTTACTGTTATGTACAATATATTAAATTACATTTAAAAATCTTTATAATGAAACAAAAAAACAGGTATTATGACCAATTATTTTATTTTCCATGGAGCTCAGTGGGTGCTGATTGTTACAGCAGGTTTGGAGGATATTAATATTTATAATATTTTTTACATATTTTCTTTCTTTTATTGGCTTCCTTTTGTTCATTTAAGTAAAGGCATTGAACAAACCCTGCAGCTTGTTAATTTTTGAGACAATTATTAAATGTTTAACAAGAGCTGAAATCTCTCAGGGTTTCCTAAACATCTATGTTGTTGTGTAACCATGTAAAATGAAAATAGCCTGAGGAAAACCCAATCCACTGATGGCTTTAGAAACTGTTGAATTATTTGAGAAAGAAATGTTTCTTTTTTTCTTTAACAGCGCAGAAACATTAATTTGTAAATACATACACAACATTTAGGTTTATTTATTGAACATTGTTCCATTAATTAAATTTTTTCTACCATATGTGGCCCATGTACACAAAATAAAGGCAATTCATTTTAGCAGAGATGAAGAAAAAAGCTTTTAAAAAGTGGTGAATGTGTTGGGGGTAAAATGACCATAAACCTGCTATTGGAAATTATTCAGGTTATTATTATTATTATATTATTATTATTATTATTATTATTATTAGTTGTCATTTTGTCGTGGGAGTGAAACATGGAAAAAAGTAAAAATAAAAGGTGATCAAAATGAGATAAAAACAGCTCCGGTTTTGATATTTCTCAGCCATTCTTTTGGAAACTGTTGCTTCAGTTGGGAGAAAACCCATCTACTGTTGTCATAGCAACGCATTTTCATTGGTTCAAGATTATCAGGCAGCCTGGAAAAGATCAGTCCGTCCGTCCATCCATCCATCCATCCATCCGTCCCTTCGTCCGCCAACCATTCATTCATTCAGTTTTTTGCTAAAAAAACGTTCATCCATCCATACTGAAGTAGATCCAACCATCTATTCATCTATTTATTTATTCATTTGTCCATCTTTTCTTTCTTTTCTTCCATTCTTTGGTTTGTTTGTCCATCCGTCCGTCCATCCGTTCTATTTAAACGTTGTACCACTACAGAAACATAAATCATGGTAAATTCTGGAAAGCTTGTAGGAACCGGGTCAACATGCGTTTCTTTCCTCCCTCAGGCATCGTCTCCCTGATCTCCCTGGCCGTTCTGTCCTACGAGCGTTACTGCACCATGATGACGCCCACCATGGCGGACGGCAGGGACTTCCGGCCGGCGCTGGCAGGGATCTGCTTCTCCTGGCTGTACTCCGTAGCCTGGACAGTGCCTCCGCTGCTGGGCTGGAGCCGCTATGGCCCCGAGGGGCCCGGCACCACCTGCTCTGTTGACTGGAAGACCCAAACTCCAAACAACATCTCCTACATTATCAGCCTTTTCACCTTCTGCCTTGCCTTGCCGTTCGTCGTCATCGTCTACTCCTACGGGAAGCTGCTGTTCACAATCAGACAGGTGAGATGCTGCAAGGTGACTGCGCTGCCTTCCATTACAAATGTGCGCAAATCTTTGTCTACATTCTGCAAACGTTGAAAAAACACAATTTTACAGTTGTGATCTTTCAATAGAATAAGAAAATTAACTAAAATCAAACATAGGTAAGAATCCAGCTCTGGCTGAGATAAGATATTTTTAATTTAGATGTGAGTGGAAGGCACACCAGCAGTGCAGTACCTTGTCTATGACCTTAACTAAATCATCAAAAGCATGTTTGAATGCAGACCTGATAAGAGAGGCAGGAATATTCAAACATTTCAAAGACCAACTTGAAATCTAAGAAATGCCGTGACCGGAGAATCAGATTTGACATCTTGACATCGCAGCCATTGAAGCCGCTGACATTCATGTTTTGTCTGTTCCTGAACTCTACAGCTTCTGACACTGCCGCCCATTAAGCCGCTTGGAGATTAATACTGAAGCTGCGTCTTTAATGGCATTTAATTTGCAGAAATGGCACAGATGAGTTAAAGGACATAATGAACTTTAATAATCATGCTGTATTAGTACGCGGTTCGGTTGTAACAGCCTCAACTCTGTGATGCATCAACGTAGCAAGTTGTAAGAAACTTTCTCCAAAGATTTTGGATCATATCAATTATTCAGTAATAATTTGTTATCAATACTTTAAACCACTGCAACAATTAAAACAGCTTGACTGAAAAGAGACAAAGCTAATATTTATCCCTCAAATTAAACTAAACTACCCCTCTGTAAGTCATTAAAATGCATTAAAAAACCCAAACATATCTCTTCTTTTATGTAAATAACAAAAAGAAACATAAAACCAAAACAACACAATTTGAAGTTATTTACTGTTGTAGCCATCAAATGATGATGATGGAGTACACGTCGGTTGTATTTTTGTCTGTCTCTTTTACAACAAAAACAAATAAAATTGTTAAAAAATGAAATATCAGCCCTTTATTTTGGTTTGGTTTTAGTTTATATTGGGAGTTTTTATATTTCCCTCTTTGTACTGAGATGGTTCAGGCAAATATTAGAAACGTTTCTGTTCAGCTGCTGTGTTCGTTAGCATCACAAAAACTTCTTCAGAGCCACTAAAGGTAAAACAAGTGCAACTCGTGGTTAACATGGATTTATAACAATATTTTGTTGTACTATTGTAATAATGATAAAAATTGTAATTAAAATTTATTTATTACTTATTTTTTAGGTAACCGAATGGCATTTACTGCTCTTCTGTTTAAATTAAGCTTTTTCAGGACACCACATACTTAAAGAAATGTGACAATAAAAGCTTTGTTTAATCATATTTTTGAGTTAACTTATATTTTCTGATACTTTTGTGGAAAAAATAGGGGAGAAAGAACATTTTAGTCAAATTTTCTTTGACAAATTTATCTTGAATCCAAATTCTTATAATGACAAGGAACTTTTCACAATAAATTATAAATAATACGACAAATAAAGGATCTAAACGTTTCGAATAGATGTATGTTTTTAGTTGCTGGAAGTTGAGTCTCCACCCAAGACTTTCTATTTAACTGGATCCATTTTTGACACACATACCAGTTTGCATGCCCCCTTCGTTTCTCTTGGCATACTTTCTTATGGCTAATGATGAATCCGTTCTATTTGAAGTTTTCCACTGCCAAGACCCGAAACATGCTGTAAGGACTATAAATATATTCCTTCTGGCCTGGAGATTTCTCAGGATTTCTGATAGAAAGATCCAGACTTTGGGTTAAGTCTTGGTTCTGCTGCGTAAAGTTTGAGTGACTCTTTGTTTCCAACCTTGAATCTATTCTTTCATTATAAATACCTGTGCAGGGGAGACCGGTGTGTAGATAATTGTGAATGGACAGGTCACCAATCCATTGCGGATCAATCCTTTCATATAATGATGCAGAACGGGTCAGTAACTTGTGTCTGCTCCTGTCTTGTCACTTTACAAAAGCTTTGGCTTCCTTTTTTCAAGAGCTTTGGCTGCATTGCATAACAAAAACAAACAAAGATGGTAGGAATGCTGGAAATAATTCAATATTTTATCTTCCTGACTTGAGTTGTTCTGATTAAAAAAAGACGGATTAAGAGGAAGTTGAATTTCAAAGGGGACCTATTATGCAAAATTCACATTTTTCACATTCTTATGATTCTCTACTGCTTCTAACAATCCGTCCAGCTGTTTCTTGGCAATAAGTTGATGTTTTTTTGGTGTCTGGAAAACAAGCCGTTTCTAAAAGCAGGCACCGTTACCTAGCAACCACAACGGAACTCCGCCCGTTACCTAGCAACCTAAGCCGAGCTCCAGAAGGTTTGGCCAGCTGGTTTTACTGCTGTATGTGCTGCGCAATGGTTGCTGGACATTGCACAATCAGATATTGGAGTAAATCTGTGGGATGTTCCGGGGAACGTTGTCTTAAACATTATTTCTCTCGGTTAATCTTTATAACTTCTAGAATGATGGGCTTTAAAGGGGGTATGTTGTGGAAAATGCACATTGTGCACATTTTTGTACTTCCTTCTGGGTCCCTACTGCTTCTACAAACAGCCTTAGTCCTGAAAATAAAACACCCAACTGGATTTTGGCAATAAGTTGATATTTTTTGATGTCTAGAAAATTTTCCATTTCAAAAGCCTTTAGAATGTAACATCACAAATATGCAGTCAAGTTGAGCTACAGCACATTTGGTCAGCTGGTTTTATCGCTGTATGCGCTCTTGGTAAAGACAAATGTTTTGTTTTATTTTACCATCCAGAAACCACTTGCCGGATACTTGTTGGTTGTGCAGCAGGCTCCACTTCTGCTTTTCAGAGCTATTTTAGAACCCAAGTCCTGTTTTGAGCTCTGAAAGGAGCTCAAAATAGGCAGAGCTGACCAGTGGTACAACGTTTAAATAAAACGGACGGACAGATGGACAAACAAACCAAAGGATGGAAGAAAAGAAAGAAAAGATGGACAAATGAATAAATAGATGAATAGATGGTGGGATCTACTTCAGTATGGATGGATGAACGAACCAACAAATCAACCGATGGACGAATTCATAAAAAACTGAATGAATGAATGGTTGGCGGACGAATAGACAGATGGACGGACGGACGGGTCTTGTTTTGTATAGCCAATAAATTTGCCCTAACCCTAACCGCACCTTAACCCTACCCCTAACCTGTTCAAGGAACTATCCCAGGTCACCTTTAAAACGGTCAATGTGACGATTGGGAGGGCGTACTGTACTACTGGGAGCAGTACAGTATTGCTGACTGGGTTATAGACGGCGGCGGTCATTATACCCTGCCGAGGATCCTCGTTAAACCTCAAGGCCACAGACCTCGTCACCCATCATCATGAAAGAATCCGTCTCACGCTACCAGTGGTGACCCACTGCCAATTGTCTCTACAAATGAGGCAATTTCCATCAACCTGAAGAGGAGAGAAAATTACGCAGCAAAGCTACTGAAATGTCAGTTTTAAGATCACTGTGTAGGGCGAGTACGATTGCTACTGCTCACATCTGATCTGCTGTGACTCTAACCCAATAATTAATTTACACATAAAGGTTGTTACCAGAATCCCTAATATATCAATGTTGCTGCACAAACCTTTAGTTTAATCTAAAGAAGGTGGCGGGTCCAACTTCACTCAGATCATCTTGCCCAGATTAATACTCTTTAACATTTAAGCTCTACTTTTTCTGTCTATAACATAAAATCCCAATGGAATCCACTTTTAAAAGACCGTATATATGATTGTTTTGTTGAGAATGTTCATTTTTTGACTGATGGACAAACTACAAACAGTCTTTTGCCTCAGGCTGAGTAGGTGTTTCTCTTTGTTTACAGCATTTCTTCTTTATGCTGATCAGTCTGCATGTTGACAACTTAATGAGGCATATTTCAACACATCCATCTCCTACATCTGTTTACCTTCTTTATATGCATGATATATTACATCTTTTAGACACTTTTGGTGCATCATTCAACTTCAAGTTGTTTTTTTTTTTGTTTTTGCAGGCCCTCTGTTTCATTTATTCCCAGTGGATGAGAAACTAATTTGGCCAGTCCATTTCCCAGTTTATATGCCGTGCTTCATTTGATCTTGCACAAAGCTGTCATACAAAATTTGCAAGGTTGCAAATTTTAAAGAATGAGTGACTCTCAGGACTGGATGTAATATAAAGTGAAACTCCTGTTATAATTAAAAATTTACTTTTCCTTGAAAGCAGAAAGAACCAAGGCTGCATGAAATGTTGTAACAGTCACAATAAAAAACTAGGAACAACATGGCAGCCCTACAGTCATGCAGGTCCATTTTATTTTATTTTATTAATCAAATTGGTGATTTTGTTGATCAATACCTCTATTTGTAAGTCTGTAATGTTTGTCTTATATGCATTAATTGGTGAATAAAAAAAAGACAAACCCTAAATGACAAAGAGCTGCAACTGAAGTGAAAACTGGTGCATGCCACACTTTTCAGATTTTCATTTGTAAAAATATACATATATACACACATTTTTCTTTGCGTTTAAAATCAGTCTTAAATAAAAAAGATGTGAAAACACCCTAAATACTGCAAAAACTCAAATCTTATCAAGTATTTTTGGTCTAGTTTACAGTGAAAATATCTTAGTACACTTTAAATAAGACAAAACTGACTTACAACCAACTTTTAAACAAGTTATAGGAACTTGTTTTAAGTGAATAATTCATTAATATTGGTTAAAAAAATATTGGTTGTAAATTAAATAATCTACCAGTGGAACAAGATATTTTCCCCGCATCACAAGTTAAATAAATAACAATAAAATTACTATTAAGTCAGTAATTCCTTAATATTGATGAAAAATTATATACTTAAAACAAGCTCCTGTATCTTTCAGAAAACTTACTTATAAGTTAGTTTTGTCTTATTTAAGTGTATTACAATATTTGCACTAGAAACTAGACCAAAATACTCAGTTAGATTTTGCGTTTTTGCAGTGAATCCCAGCATTTTATAGAGCGATAAAGACAGGACTGTATCAGATTAATCTCTCATTAAACAGCTTTAATTCATACTCCAGTTTCTACCAGCAGAGGTAAAAGTTAGACACAGTCGTGCATCCACAATCTGCTGTAAGCTGTCATGGATGTCGGCGGGAACGAGGAGCAGAAGCGGAGGAGACGAGACAGAAAGAAATCGGTGCTGCGCTCATGTTGTCGTTCGCGCCATCTGAATTAATTACGGGAGGAGAACAGAGCCAGGTGCAGCGAGGAGTCTCTCAGCGTGCCTCTTGTTAGTGGTGGCAGGTGTGATGACGGATCCATGCAGGTGTAAAGAGGAGCGGAAACCTGACGGGAAGAGGAAAAACAGCCATGATAAACTGACAAACTGGGTTTTTCTTAAGTTAGTCTGTTCGTTGTTTCTGGTTTTAGAGTAGGAGGCAAACTAAGAGCAAATTAAACTTTTTCTTGAAGCAACACAGATTATGGAGATTGAGAAACTCGTGGTGGTAGAAATTAAGCAAGTTGATTATTCCTTCACAGATCTCTGAAGGTTTTAACACAGCATTTAAATCAGATTTAAACCCCTTGGTTCTGTTCTACTGTAGTTTTGCTCATTCTTCTGATGTTGATTCATTTTATATTTTCATTTGACCCAAACTGCAAAAACACTTGAACACTTATATCTGGTGCCAATAGTGTCAAAATGTTTAAAATCACTGCAAAAACACAAAATCTTAAGGATTTGTGATTTAGTTTTTAGTGCAAATATCTTAGTACACTTCAAAAAAGACAAAACTAACTTGCAAGTAACTTTTAAAATAATTTCTTAATATTGATGGAAAAGTACTGTTTCCACTGGCAGATTAATTCACTTGTAACAAGATATTTTATATTATAAGTGAAATAATTTGCAAATGCAACTAGTACTAGTACTAGTACTTTTTTTTGGATATTAAGGAATTTTTTTACATAATACAAACTCCTAAATCTTGCTAAAAAGTTACTTGTGAATCAGTTTAGTTTTAAGATATTTGCACTAAAAACTTTGTCTATGATTGACTTCCTGGGGTTGCTAGGTGACGGCGTGGGGTTGCTAGGCAACAGCGGAGTGCCTCTCAAACATGACTTAGTATTCCGGAGGTTTTTGGAACAACTCATTTTCCAGTCACTAAAAAACATGAACTTAATGCCAAAAAACAGCTGGGTGGATTTCTTCTTAAACTTTTTATTTTATTGAACTTTTTCCCTAAAATCTACATTTATATATTGTCATATAAAGATGACAATTCTTCCCAACTTGGGTTACCCATTTGTGACTTCCTATAAGAATCACGTCATTCACTTTATGTTACCCACTGTCTGCTGGATTAGTTAAAATGATCTAAGACACTGTACCTTTAAATAGATGGTAAAGGATCAGGATTAAAATCTGAAAATTCATGCATTTTAAATGTGCTTTGCCATTGAAAATGGTGCATATTTGTGTGAAATGTCACATTTCTGTTGTCATCCTGCAGATGTCGAGGTGCTCAGTTACTTCCAGACAAGATAATCCTGTGCTTACACAGCACACACTTTTTTTTTCGCTCCCGAACAGGTCAGATACTCTCATATTGTCAGGGTTTTTCAGACTCTGATATAATCTGTCGAGTTTGTTAAAACCAGAGGGGAAGAAGGGGGAGAAAAGTAGAAATTCATGCAAACTCCTAGTTTGGAAAAAGTTCTGCTATAATTTAACTTTTCTATGTTCGTCTCAGGTCCAGTAGGTTGACAAACACACTCAGGTTCTCTGCGTTTATTCCAACAACAGAGAAAATTAGGATGGTGGTTAACATGCAATAATTAACCATTAACAAACTGCAAAGCGATATCTACCAACAAGCAGCTAGCAACAGTTAAAATTAAAGGTAGCTAAAATGAACAACATTAATAATAACAGTTAAAAATATTTTCAAAACGTAAACCAACAGAAAAAAAGGGGGCGGAGCTGTCTGTTACTGGTTACTATGGCAACTGCCAAGAGCGGCCTAACACCAATAAAAATGAAACGGCTTCTTGACTAAGCAAAATAAATTCAAAGAATTAAAAAAAAGAAAAAAAGTTTTGACAAACTGCACATTTAACCCGGTTACCCTTGAACAAAATAAACAAAGTTTGACTCTTGAAAGACTCTTCTGTTGGAAAAAAGACTCTTCTAAAGCATTCAGTATCAACAAATATTTGAGTTATGCATGTCTTTTGTCTTTTGCAGCATTCTTTTAAAGTCATTTCATCATGAAAATGTTTATTTGTTCAATAAAAACACACAAAAATAAAGCTTTTCTGTTGTAAACTTTATGCTTTTGCATCCTTTTATGTTTGACTCTTGGTCACCGGACACATATAGCAAAAATTAGATTGTTGCTTTTAGATTCTGCACCACTTTATTGTCTGTTGTTGACTTTGCCCAGAATAACCTATTAACAATAACCTATTGTTATTGACCTCACTTTGTCCCTCATTCTTAATGTGAGACGGTTGTTTTTCCTGGTTATGCATCTATTAAAAACCAACTCTGTCCTGCAGGAAGTGGAAATATTTTTGAACTCGCTCTGCATTAAGCTGACGCAGCAGCAGCTGTCACCTTGACTGAAAGGCTGCATGCTAACACTGACAGTGTTACTTAGTTCAGAAAATAATCTGACAAAGGGTGACCTGTCAAAGACGGACATGATGGAAAAAACTTCTGCTTTAATAGGAAGAGATGTTGGACGGAGCTGATTGGATAAGACAGAAAGTTTCTGAAGAAAACCTGTGATGAGTTGGACCAAAACCCGATTTTATTTTATAATTTCTCTCAAATGAGACCAGAGAAAAATGATAATTGGTTGCCTTTCTCATAATAAGTGATTTACAGTCAAACATATGACTACTTTGATTAAAATGTTTAATATGTAACCCTTTATTTTTTCTTTTACATTTTCTATTTTTATGGTAAAAGTTTGAACACCACCAAATCAATTAATCACTTGTTAAATTAAAATGAGCTCAATAATTTCTATTTGTATGATTTATTGTTTTTCTCTTTCATCTCTTTCTACCAAACATTAGATTACATCTGGAGTCCAGAACCTGTCCAAATCCAATCTGTTTGTTGCAAAATAAAGCTAATTAATATTGTCAACATTGCCACAATTTTATTAAAATATGAATAAATAATTACCAATTGTAAAAACAGAACTATAAGTATTATTATTTTTCTTATCCTTTTTATTATTAGTAGTAGTTACAGTCATAAAATAAATATATATTATAGATTTATTGTAGAAGCTGTTGGCAATGGCGATATAACAAATATATAGCTAATTCATCATTTATTTTATTTTTTGTTTCTGTTGTTTTGTTTGTTTATTTATTTGGGATATTTTAAGTTTTTGCACTATTACGCCATCACCATTATATTACTTGAAAATTGTCTCAAAACAACAATATTGTAGTTTATGGCAATAAGTTCCAGCAAAATGTATTGAGTTCATGGTTGAAAACTAACAATCTGTAAAAGAGTTAAATTGGGATGAATACTTTTGAAACATTTGCAAGAGAGGAAAACATGATTCTGAATATTTCAACTCATTCTTTCAGAAAACTTTAAAAACTTTTAGGAACCAAAGGTTTTGGGTCATTTTCCTCTTGAATAAAATAAAACTCATGCAGAAGCAAACATTGATGCACAGCTATGCACACTCATATAAAGCCCAATTTAACTTAGAAATTAAGCATTCATGCATAGAAAGATAGTTGCAGAGTGAGAAGTCAGCAGATATTTCTCTGAGGAAAGCTGGCAGCGTTATTGCTCCGTAATCCAAACTGCATCCGGTCAGCCTGACCCATCTTCACTCTTTCTGCCCGTCTCGCCGTTTATTTTCATATTAAAACGAGAGTGCCGTATTTATGTACATTAGGTCGTTCCTGAAAGAAAGATTCATGCTGGCAGAAGAGAGTCTGATCTTACAGATTTAAATGTCAGCCTCTGAAAATCCATGGTGGAGCAAGAAAAGTCCTAATAGATCCAGTTTGGTTGTTATCTCAGGGGATCAATACAATAATTGATCTGTCAGGCTGGTTGCTTTCTGTATGTAAACAGAGAACTGTTTCACAGTCTTTGTCTCAGAGAGAAAAGCAGATTATATCAACAACACTCTACTTAATGTCCTACATACGATGAGTATTGTAAAAAGCCATAAAGTGGACAAAATATTTACAAAAAATTTACTTTTTACACATTTTTGTTCTTTTATGTGGATCTCAACTGCTTAAAAAAAATACACAGCTGTTTTTTGTCAATAAGCTTATGTCTGGAAAATGAGCCGTTTCAAAAACCTTCCCGTGGCGAAGTCACATTCGCCGTTGCCTAGCAACCCCAGGAATTCATCCACACTCCAACGGTTTCTGGTGCAAATATCTTAGTTTTGTTTTATTTCAATTGTAGTAACTGACCAGTAAATTTTTAGCAATAAATAAGAGTTTGTTTTAAGTAAATAATTTCTTAAAAATATTAGTTTAACTGACAGATTATTTCACTTATAATGTGGGAAAAATGTCTTGTTATAAGTGAGAATCTGCAAATGGAACCAGGACTTTTTCATTTAAAAAATAAGGAAATATTTACTTAAAACAAACTCCTATATCTTGCTGAAAAGTTGCTTGTAAGTTAGTTTTGTCTTATTTCAAGTGTAATAAGATATTTGTGCTAGAAATTAGATTTTTTGCTTTTGCAGTTTTGACACTATTAGCACCAGATATATGGAGAAAAACAAATCTGCTCCTATTTTTTTTTAATTCCCTTCAAATGTAAAAAGTCGTTGAAAAATCCTAGTATTTGTTGTTTTTCATTATCTCAACATTTTTAGACTTTTTGAACTTCCTCTTTTTGATTGACATTCTGGATTGTTTCAAATATCTTGTCAGTTAAAATCGATTGGTTTGTATTTTTTGAGTTTTAATCAACTTTAAATTCGACAGGCTGATATTAGAGGTAGTCGTTCACACAGTAACTTTAACTGATGGGCAGAATGGTAAACAAAATGAAAGATTACTACAATTGGACAGAAATGATGTGTTTTGATAGTTCAAGTAGCTTTATTTAATGAAAGTGCATTTTAAGGGTTGAGTCTTGTGTCCTGCAGGTGCGTAGAGTGAGCTCACTGGTGACGCGGCGCAGAGAGCAGCGCGTTCTGGTGATGGTCGTCATCATGGTGGTCTGCTACCTGGTCTGCTGGCTGCCGTACGGCGTTGCCGCGCTGCTCGCCACCTTCGGCCCCAGAGACCTTCTGACCCCGGCGGCCAGCATCACGCCGTCGCTGCTGGCCAAGTTTTCCACTGTGGTCAACCCTTTTATTTACATATTCATGAACAAACAGGTGAGACACTCACTTTATCTGCAATATGGAGGCCAAACTATGGAGTCCATTAGGACCAACATTTTTAAATTCAGAAGGGATACTTAAAACTGAAAAGATTAATTTCTTAAAATATTTGTTGTCTTTATTGCTTCAATAACATACAAAATAAAAGACAAGACCTTTTGTAGAAAAGGAATCATTGTGATAAAATATAAACTGGGTTTCACACAGTTGCTGTATTGGAGTTTATTTTCTATTTTTTATGTTTGGCAACAAAGTTTGAGCAATGTAAAGTGTAATCAATGAAAGCAGAAAAAGACTTTGCCTTGTAGCTAAATAAATACAAAGTGAGCAGATTTTATTTGTAAAAATATCAAATTAATCACAAATTCACTCCATTCTTGAACTGTGGACCAACGGCCAAACAAAATCATCCAGAGGGCTGTAAATGGCCCTCTTGCCACACTTTGGACATCCCTAATTTAGAATTTTATTGTAATATTTTTGTGATGACGATTATGATAAAAAACGATTTATTATGTATTTTTTGAGGTATCTGTATGTCTGCGCTAATGTTCTTGAAAAATTTGAAACACTTC